>MJUU01036885.1:34516-63121 GCA_002080025.1 Modiolus philippinarum | reverse complement strand
AAAAAAAAAAAAAAAAAAAAATCCCTACCTACCTACCCATCATCAAAAAGGTAGGGTCGGCAAACGCCCAACAAACAATTTATTAATGGTGGCCTTATCGACATTTTTTCACATTTTGGGAAAATAATATGGTTTCACTAAATTTATATGTTTCTGGCAGGGAAAAGAAAAAAAAAGCTACACATTTTGCATGATTCTATTTTTTCCATTCTTTGTTCTCCCTAAAATTGTTCCAAAGTTTCAATTTCTTCATTGGTTAGGTCATGGTTTCCTTCAGTGCACATCCTCTTAATATTGTAAAAGGAGACTTGAAGCAGATAATCATAGGCACTTGTTTCATGAAGTGGATTATTTAGAGAGGGGATATGGATTTTCAGGAAACAAGTGCCTGTGAAAATAACTCCTGAGGGGTGTACATATCAAATTCATCACTGAAAACCCCCCTTTCCACGGTAGAAGTTGATACTGGTACTTTTTGTTGTACAACTTGTAGCTCCATATAAGCATCAACTTCCATTGCCTTTTCACTTTCAGACTCTGTTAGACCTTCAGTCCATTACGAGTCTACATTCTCTGAGGGTTACGTTATCGTATGTTCAGTGTTAAAGGGTTCAGACTTACTGCCAATAACTTTATTATTAGTACTACCCGATGGTATCATACGTTTTGTTTAATCAAAAATAAAGTTTTCTGCAACCGTTTGCATCTGCTGTCAATATTCTTTGACATACTTTTTCATTTCCTGTTTACTTTCTACCAGCTGCAAGACCTGATTTGGGAGCACCTCAATCCAGAAAATGGAATCATGCAAGACAAGTCCATGTTCGCTTTTACGGGTGAATGAAATGAATTCCATGTTGATATTTGTATAAGTTCTCAGGGATTTTAACAATAAACCACTGATTTGAAGTCAATATCGACAGAGAAATTGCCAAAAGGACAGTGAAATAATATCCCGGAACCGGGAGTGTTCCGTCTTACATACTATGAAAAAGAAAGGAAATGGGGTAAATGTCAAGGAGACAACATCCCATATCCAGGTTAAAACAACAAAAAACAAAACATCTAGGGGTCACCATATGGTCTTCAACACTGTACTTATTGGTCTAACTCAGAGGAACACTTGATGAAAAGGACCAGACAGAGGGCATAAAATCAATGTCTCATAGAGTCTCAAAAACACCGTGAACTGTACCAGAATAATGATTTTCAAAACAAGCCTCTGATTGGGAAAATTTACACTGAAATTGGGAAAATAAACACTTTTTCACCCCTGGGAATGGGGCCGATAATCGGTCCCCTACGATAGCCAGAAAAAGCCCTGATTTCCCCTTTTGTCTTTATTCCTTTCATTGATGAAATTTATGCTAAATCATCGATGACTCTGGTTTATTTGGTTCTTCATAATAATACATAATTTAAACTTAAAACAGAACACACTATGGTGTTGAGTCAGTGTAACAATATGAATGGAAAATCAAACAAGACAACAAAGACAAATAAAACTTAGTAACACAATAAAATTCTGAGTAATTAAAATGTCTAAATTTTATAAGAAGAGTAGCTACAAAGTCAAAGCTTAGGTAATCATTTAATGTAAGTATGCATAAGTAATACCTATTTACCATTACCAAATATGGCAAATATAAACCAAAGCAAAGGTAAGAAAAACAGACAAAGAGAACTATACAAGTTTGTACAGTTAAAAAAAAACCATTGGACAAATATACTTTGCTTATTTACAGCCATCATTTTAAAAGTAAATTTACCCTCTCGAATATATTCTAATAGCAGTTAATCATGGATTCACAGCATCAACATGACTAGACTTACACATCCTATCATAAATCTATTTATATATTAATTGTTATTTTAGAAATCAATGTGAGTTTTTTAATAAACATATCTAAATTTTTGAACACAATATATAAGCTTATCATACAGTTGATATGCAAATGTTTAAAAAATTTGTTCTATTTCTTTTCTGGGTAGACAATTGTTTACAACACATTCAAAACGTGAAGTGTTTAATCTGAGGACTCTTTGTATTTACCCATCATCTCCGATTTGAGTCTTGTCACCTCTTATGATATACCAGGGTTCTGAGTATTGAAGGTTGAATGATTTGATTTTAAAAACTACCACATATTGATGCTTTCAACCTAATATTACCAATTATGTCTTACATATAAACACAAGTTAATACTAAATGTAAAAGTAGAGAAACAAATAACTACAGAATTAAAACATGAAAACAATCAAAGGGAGATAATTCAATATTTACCATCAATAATCACTGTCATAATACTGTAGAAAGACATCAAATATATATTTTTACTTTACTAAGATAATTATAAATGCCTGCCAACTTTCTGTATTTTTGAGTTTTTTTAGGGGGAAAGCCTCAAAAAGAGGCTTAAATTATCAAAAGTAAAACTAGCATACCTCTGGGACTAATATAACAGGGATATGAAACTATTTAACAAACCAGTTTGATCGAATAAGAAGCGATGTCCAGGCTACGATTTTCCGCTGTAACTTTTGATTTACTCAACATAAAATTATTTCTAAAAAATTTGCTGAAAAGCTGATTTATCGTATATTTACAACATTAAATTTTCATACACACAACAATGAAATCCTAATTAAAAATGTGTAATACATGCACCAGGGGTTGTTTTCTTGTGTATAGAGGTCGTAAAATTATCGAAAAACCGTTCAATAAACAAATGGCAGTTATCGGTGATTAATGAGTGAGAGAACAATGAAAATATAGAAAATTGGCTAACTTTAACTCGGTAGTTTACATGTCAAATTCCATCCTACTATTACGAAATTTTACCAGGATAAAGCTCTTTGTATTGGCTTTATAGCCATATATAATTTATGCAGGAAAGAGTTTTAACAGTGCCGATAAATTTTGACTGATGTGACCATGCTCTTGCAATTTTTAGAAATAAATTTTTGAGTTCAAACACTAAACATTTCTCTGTGTATTTTACAACTAAATTTAAAGAAAAATATACCATGATTCGCGTCAAATTTACATCTTTTCAATCATATAAATTTTGTAGCATTAAATATTTTGGGGAAAATAGAAAGTGTACTGAAAAAAATGTCATGAAGTGTAAAATTTTGTGGTATATTTATAAAATAAAAAAAAATATCCAAGTTTTAGAGCAAAATTTGTGTACTTTGGAATAAATTTATTATACAAAAGTTATACTATGATTTGAAGCAATCTTTTTTCTATAAAATGATATATTTTGTATTAAAATCAGTAGAAAAATGTAGATGTAAAGTGTACTGAAAATGTCCTATGTTTCAACAGAGAAATGCTGAAAAATACGACAATGTACAGGTAAATCTGCCACGACACCGAATTTGTAAGAAATGTAAATGTTTCAAATCCCTGTTATATTAGTCCCAGCATACCTTTAAGACAAAACAAGAAAATTTTAATATTAAGATTAAATAGACTGTAATACTGAACATTAAACAACCAATCACAAGGAACACAGATACTGCAGTTTTTTTTTATATGTCCACACTGTAAAAAAAACATTTTTGAAAGTTGGCAGGCATAGAAACAGCTGAAAATATAATTATGAGGAACTGCAATACTTAATGAAGCATTCCATATTTTTAAGACTTAAAAAACTTAAAGACTCTGTAGAAATAGGATGTTCTTTCAGGGATATCATTTTTATTTTTGCATTTTACAGATATTCCGGGAAACATCATAACAACCTTTTCATTTACTTCAGAAGTTTGAAAAGGGAAAGTTATTTAAATAGCTTCTTGAAACTGAACTTGATTTTTTTCAAGATTGGGACAAACATGATATAACTTAGTAGTAAGTCTTCCATGGCAGACATGTGTTGCCTGCTTAATAACACTAAAAGTAAGTTACGTCAAACAGAAAGTGGGCATGCAAGAGATCCCAGACCCTCTTACACATTATAGGTCCCCATACTGATACTCCATGCCAAATTGCAGAAGGCAGGGATATGTGGTGTCTGAGAAAAATGTGACAGAAATTTTCAAGACTCGAAAAATATTCTAAGCTCAGTCAAACAGGAAGTGGGCATAGCAGAGATTCAAAACTCTACTACACAGTATAAGTCCCCATACTGATACTCCATGCTAAATTACAGAAGGCTGGGAATTGTGGTTCCTGAGTAAAATGTGACAGAAATTTTTTGTGACACAAATCAACAAAAATATTCTAAGTTCTGTCGAACAGGAAGTGGCCATGCAAGACATCCCAAACTTTATTACACGGTATAGGTCCCCATACTGATACTTCATACTGAATTGTAGAAGGCTGGGATCTGTGGTTCCTGAGAAAAACGTGACAGAAATTTTCAAGACGCAAAAAATATTCTAAGTTCCGTCAAACAGGAAGTGGGCATACGAGAGATCCCAAACTCTATTACACAGTATAAGTTCCCATACTGATACTCCATGCCAAATTGCAGAAAGCACGGATACATAGTATCCGCTGAGACTAAATTCTGGTTTTTAATTTGTGTCCGTACCCGATATACATTTCTGTTTACATATGTAGCCATTTCCGGTAGTTGGCAAAACGGTTTCTCGCACTCGGGGGAGTTGTTGCAGGTCTAACTGAAAAGAAAAGCTAGTTTGCTTTGAATTTCTACAACTCAAGGGCAATATTTGACATCTTCAGTGACCTTGTATTGGGTGCTTTAGATGAGAATACATCAGGGAATGAGCTACATTATCGTTTATCTGACAGGTTGGGAACACACTCCCAAACGGAACAGAAACGGAACGAAAGGAACAACGGACAAGATCCTCAATAAAAATAAATTATATAAAATAAATTCCACCCACCCGCCCCATATTTTTTCAAGGGGTCGGATGAAAATCTACACATTAAGTTTAATTGGCCTAATCAACTCTAGAACTAAATATAAACAACCAAAGCTAGTTCCATTTACATATTGTATTTGATTCCACATATGTGATTTAAACACCACAAATTATTTCTTTATCTGCAACAAACAAACAATTTATCCAATGAAATATTAGACATAACTATTGGTAAGAAAGATACCTGGTCTGATGGGGCTGGACTTTCACCTTCCGGTATTGGACTTGGACCAAGAGGATTAGGACTCCTTGATCTTGCTCTACGTGTAGATAACTGCTGCTGCATCTGAGACAACTGTCTGTCTCGCTCTTTCTGTAATTACAATCACCATTTGTAGACATGTTTTATTTTTGAAGGGAAATATGAAATGTGTTTTTGCTAAGGTGAGGATCTGAATGAAGACTGTTGTATGCTGTCTGTCTATCAGTGATATACATTTAAAGCTAAAACTTTTGAACACATTGGTAACAGACATCATATTTGATGTGCAATGCACACAAAAAAGTACCAGTACTTCCAGCTTTGAATTCTACATGAAGATAAAAGTATCACTGTTGGTATTTATAATTGTTCATCTAATCAACTGGTAGAGTCTCTATTTACTTACCTGAAGCTTTATATTACGAATCTGATGTTATTGCAATGTTTGAGTGGCAAAGTTTTAATTTCAAAAAGATCTATTTTTACATCCAAAGCTAACTTTTTAAAGACTGACAGCAGAAAAGGAAATATTGTTGATAATTGATTGACAGCATAGTAGGTAGAACAATTGATCTGGCACTATCTACCTACACAGGCAGTCTTTCTGGACGTCAGCTTGGGCTGTAAAAACATTTCTTGGAAATGAAACTATGACCACTCACTTGACCTTTGCAATAAAAATTCTAACACGACAAAATTTGAAGACAAATCATGCTTAACATTGAACATTATCAAAAAAGAACATAAAACATTTGTATTCTGTACTGTGCAATCATGTAATTTCAAATAAACAAGACAAAAAAATTATCACTTTTATGTGGACTGTTCAACTCTTTGACACGGATTTTAAGAAATAGTCTATTCTATAATTTCACTTTTTTATTTGAAATTACACAGCACAGAGCACAAATGTTTAATTTTCTTTTTTGATAATGTTCAAGATTGAGCATGATTTTTACAGGTGATTTCTGATACACGTCAGTTGGCAGTTTTCTCTGCTATCCTTCACACCAGTTTTCGATTTTCTGAATTGGTTGTCCCAAGAAGAAGGCTGTACTGGCCAAACTGTTGGGCACTCTTCTTTCTATACCCTTTCGATATTTTTAATTTGTATATTTGGTGTGCTTTTACTTTTTAATTGTGGCCTACCATACCATTTTTACTTTGCTCATTTACCTTAATTTGTGGCCATTGTACAACATATATATTTTTATTCTACCAATAATACTGACTATATTTATTGATCAGACGAAAGAAACACAAAAGTGAAATTGCATAACAGTTGACCATGTTGTACTTACAGTTTTAGTTTTGTGATATTCTTTCTTCTGTCGTTCTGACATGTCCAATATTTCTTTGGCTTGCATTTCTTTCTTTCCTCTAGACTTATCAAGTCGTCTTTGTAACTAAAAGAACCAAAATTCAAAATATATTGAATGTTTCCTTTTGTAACCTTAACACTGATAATATGACAAGTTATAAAATAACAAAATCTACATCATAATAAAATTTGTAGAAACAAAAAGGAAGAACCAGTCCATGTGTGGGGTGAAAACTATCTACATAAAACCTGTTAAGTTGTATAACTACATAGATCACACACAATGCATATAAATACGTCATTTCTTCTGTGTTGTGACAAATAATATAACAAAGTTTGGCTCTAATTTGAAGAAGGATCCTAATTTATCCTAATTTCTTGAAGTTTTAAGTCTATTTATAGCCAAAATGACCCTGATGTTGAAATTTCATCAGTCTATTTTACCAACATAGACATTGACAATGGGGATAAGCAACCAAAAAGCAAGAGGATTCAGCCTTGTACGAAAAATAAGTGCAATAAAAGTTTCTCTGGATACTCTGGAAAATTTTTGTCTATTTTTAGCTGCTATGACCTAAAATTAGTTTTTTTGATCCTATAGAATCATAAAGCAACTCTTTTTAAATTTCTTTTAGTCTATTTGGGTCACTGTGATCTCATGCAAGAAATAAATATGAAAATTGATTGATTTTGTTTTATCTGATGTAGGTCTCTGAAGTCATCATCCAGAAACAAAAAGAATGACGAACAGATTGACAAGGGTAATCCCTCATGACCTTAATATATGTCTAGCCCCTCTGTATGGGTCTTTACTAAAAATACTTAAGAGATTCAGAGGTGTTGCTCTTAAAAGAACAAGACCAACTGACAAATAGAAGGGTTATTACATGCCTTTACACCTAATTGTGTTGGCTACTGATATGGTAAGATGCAGGGAACCGGAAAATGCCACTTTTTTGGAATGGACTTTAACCATTCTACCTAACCAAGTCGCTCATGCATAAAATGTAGGTCAGAGACAGCATCCGAAGCATGCATTGTTGTTGTCATCCCAAAATGCATCATGCATACCAATATGGTTGATGTGGGCCATGTCAGTAAGCGGGAATGAACTTTAACCATTCTACCTAACCAGGTCGCTCATGCGTAAAATGTAGGTCAGAGACAGCATCCAAAGCATGCATTCCAGTCATCATCCCAAAGTGCATCAGGCATACCAATATAGTTGATGTGGGTCATGTCAGTAAGCGGGAATGAACTTTAACCATTCTACCTAACCAGGTCGCTCATGCGTACAATGTAGGTCAGAGACAGCATCCGAAGCATGCATTCCAGTCGTCATCCCAAAGTGCATCAGGCATACCAATATAGTTGATGTGGGGCATGTCAGTAAGCAGGAATGGACCTTAACCATTCTTCCTAACCGGACGCGGACGCCGACGCTAGGGGTATCACATAAGCCCCCCTCACTTCGTGAGGTGAGCTAAAAAACAAGAGGCTCTCAAGAGCCTGTATCGCTCACCTGGCCCTTGATTAACATAGACATTTTATGTTAAAGAGCCCTTATATATAATTACACTATAAATCCAATATCCCAAATTAGTTAAAGGGGAGAAGACCTCTGTTAGTTTATCATTGGACCCCATGGGAAACACTAAGTTCCCCGCTGGCTGTCATGTTGGATATCGCGCTGACCTGAAAAACACCTTCTTGCAAGGGACCACTCAATGACTATTGCGGCCAAGTTTTGTTCCAATTGGCTCAGTACATTCACCCATAGGGTCCAATGTTAAAACTATGTTCCCCACTGGCGGCCATGTTGGATATAGTGTGATCCTGAAAAACACCTTTTCGCAAGGGACCACCTAAGAACTATTGTGGCCAAGTATGGTTCCAATTGGCTCAGTAGTTTCAGAGAAGAAGATCTTTGAAAGTGTTTTCCCATAGGCTCCAATGTTAAAACTATGTTTCCCGCTGGCGGCCATCTTGGAATTCACGCAGACCTTAAAAACACTTTTTTTGTAAGGGATCACCCAAGGACTATTGTGGCTAAGTTTGGTTCCAATTTGCCCAGTAGTTACAGAGGAGAAGATCTTTGAATGTGTTTTCCCATAGGGTCCAATGTTAAAACTATGTCCCCGCTGGCAGCCATGTTGAATGTAGTACAATCCTGAAAAAGTGTGGTACCAATTGGCTCAGTAGTTTCAGAGAAGAAGATCTTTGAAAATGTTTTCCCATAGGGTCCAACGTTAAAACTACGTTTCCCGCTGGCGGCCATCTTGGAAATCGGGCGGACCTAAAAAACACCTTTTTGTAAGGGACCACCCAAGGACTATTGTGGCCGAGGTTCCAATTGGCCCAGTAGTTTCAGAGAAAAAGAATTTGAAACGTTTTTTTCCCTAGGGTCCAATGTTAAATTTTGGTCCCAGCTGGCGGCCATCTTGGATGACGTACAGACCTGAGCGACACAATTTTTAAAGGGGACCACCCAAGGACTATTGTGGCCAAGTTTGGTTTCAATTGGCCCAGTGGTTTCAGAGGAGAAGATCTTTGAATGAAAAGTTTACGGATGGACGGACGGACGGACGGACCACGGACGCAAAGTGATTGCAAAAGCTCACCCTGGCATAGCCAGGTGAGCTAAACATAGGTAATCAACGATTACAGAGTTCGCCTCGTTATGGCACATTGTCAGAGTAACCCAATTTTGCCTGGATGCATATGTTGATCTACCATCCAAAATGTATGCATATGTAAGGTTACAATGATCCTACCATGCACAGTGACTGAGATCTGAACTCATCCAAAAACTTGAATGTAAATCAATCAAGCGTAAAATATAGGTCAAAGTGACCTAATTTTGCCTGGATGTTGACCTACCATCCGAGATGTATGCATATGTAAGGTTACAATGATCCTACCATGCATAGTGACTGAGATCTGAACTCATCCAAAAACTTGAATGTTAATCAATCAAGCATTAAATATATGACGTAAACTTGAATGTAAGTTGTTCAAGCGGCAAATGTAGGTCAAAGTGACCTAATTTTGCCTGGATGCTGACCTACCATCAGAGATGCATGCATATGCAAGGATACATGATCCTACCATGTATAGTGACTGAGATCTGAACTCGGACATAAACTTGAATGTAAGTCGTTCAAGCGGAAAAAAAGGGCCAAAGTGACCTAATTTTGCCTGGATGCTGACCTACCATCAGAGATGCATGCATATGCAAGGTAACATGATCCTACCATGTATAGTGACTGAGATCTGAACTCGGACNCCAATTGGCTCAGTAGTTTCAGAGAAGAAGATCTTTGAAAATGTTTTCCCATAGGTCCAATGATAAAACTATGTTTCCCGCTGGCAGCCATGTTTGAAATCACGCGGACCTAAAAAACACCTTTTTTGTAAGGGACCACCCAAAGACTATTATGGCCAAGTTTGGTGCCAATTGGCTCAGTAGTTTCAGAGAAGAAGATCTTTGAAAGTGTTTTCCCATAGGGTCCAATGTTAAAACTACGTTTCCCACTGGCGGCCATCTTGGAAATCGGGCGGACCTAAAAAAAACACCTTTTTTGTAAGGGACCACCCAAGGACTATTGTGGCCAAGTTTGGTTCCAATTGGCCCAGTAGTTTCAGAGAAAAAGAATTTGAAACATTTTTTTCCATAGGTTCCAATGTTTAATTTTGGTCCCAGCTGGCGGCCATCTTGGATGACGTACAGACCTGAGCGACACAATTTTTAAAGGGGACCACCCAAGGACTATTGTGGCCAAGTTTGGTTNGTAAGTCATTCAAGTGGAAAATATAGGTCAAAGAGACCCAATTTTCTTGGAGGCTGTGAGATAGCCCAAGATGCATCTGTATACAAAGTTTGATGATCCTACCCTTCATAGTTACCAAGATATATACCTAAATGCGGATACGGACGTGGACGCGGATGCAGACGCGGACGTAGACGCCGGGGGTACTCCAATAGTCCTCCTCAACTTTGTTGAGGCGAACTAAAAATTGTAGGTTAAAATATCGGACATTCTACAAGACAATGCATAAAGAATTTTACTTTAATCACCAAGCTGCTAATTAAATTTGATGTAACATGTCAACAGGTAATTATTAAATAAACATGTAATCACCTTTAATCGGATTAACAGCATGTGATCAGGACAGGTAACACTTTTGTTGATTGCCAATTACGAATTAATTACCCTTGTGATGATGATAACAAGGGTTGGTAAATAACTCAGGGGGTAAATTATGACAAAGGAAGCATTTGAAATAGAGGATTTTACTTCAAACATGATATTTTCTTTTTAATTTCAACTTAATACCAACTGGTACTTTCGTATCTTTACTTACTTTCTGATCGCGCATGTGTGTTTATAAAACTTATGCGTAGATTGGTAAAACCCTAACATTGCTGTAAATAAAACTGATTTAAATCCTACTGAATTCTGTTAGTGCCTCGAAAAGCCTTTCCAATTTTATGATTGCATTTCACAGCCGTTTCCGATATTGTTCCAAATTACAACACATGTGTCATTTCCGATTTACTTTCGTTTTGTCATCGAAGGGAATATCATCTGCAATTTTGACATTTGGACATCACTGCTGATAATAAACAACCTCAGACATCAGAATACGAGACAAGAATCATACATTGCCTTGAAAACAGCTTAAGATATGCATCATTGAAAAAAGAGGGGTGGTGGTAAGACGATGTCAAAAATTTCATCCACATGTTCTGACCTCCCAAAAATGAAGGAAATCGGCTCCAAAAATTTCTGGATCCCTGGTAAGATGCTTATACATGCTCTGATAGAATTCACAGTCTGTATTGCATCATTGTGCTGTCCAATTCACTGCAATACAAACTGAATTTCATCCTGGAAGAAAATAATACTATTAGTATAAATATATACAACAGGCTATTAAACCCACCATCTCAGCTTGTTGTTTCTGTTGCTCCCTAATTTTATCATGCAGACTTGTTTGTTCTCTGACAAGTTTGGAGAATACAGCCTGTTTCTGGTCTTCTGTGATATCTACTGCTACCACTGTCTTTTCTCTGTGAAGTCCAAATGGAGGTGGAGCCTTAAAAACATTATAATATGCATTTGATGTATAACAAAAGACATATAATAATGAAATATCAGTATGCACAAATAACTTGATTTATAGAATGGATACAGTTAATATAGTATCAAACCATCTATTCATCCTCAAACTACAGAACAAGGAAAATTCAATATGAAACAATTGCTCATTGTTTAATTATATACTTTCATTTGGTATTATAAGTTTAGCTCTTTATGAAATATTTGAAAAAAGGTACAAAAAGACAAAACAGTTTATTCATAAAATTTATTAAGTATTGTAACTGTCATTAATTTCAGATATTCAGTATGTATTGTAATGTTTTTAATAATTCAAACATATTTACCTTAGAATCAACAGTACTTGGACGAGAACTTCCTTCATCGTCAGAGACAGCCATTCCTGCTTCCATTCTGATACGATGTCTTTCTTCCTTACGTAGACGTATCTTTTCTTGGAGCTGTAAATTTAAAGGATCAGATAACTCCAATAAAAACTCAACATTTAAATACTAGTCTGGTGTAGAAATATATAAAACAAAAATATGACATGAAATTCACCGTTTCAGAAACTAAAGTATTGTGGGTAGAGCATACACCAAAGTATTTTGATTGGCCAAGGGTTTAAATTAACGTAACATCATTGGATGAAAATTGATTGTTCGTACACCAAAATTTGAAAAACAATTACTGTACCCACAATTCCTTAGTTTCTGAAAGGGCGAATTGTTTGATTGCATTAGAATCACAATAACAGTACATTATTTGAATAACTGAGACAGTCAGTCAAACATACAGGCTTTGCTACGCATTGCAGCAAACTGTACTTTTGACCATCTACAATTGACACCCTTGTGTATTCAGTTGTGAAAGTCTGACGGTAATGAGAAATGAGAAAAAATACAAGGCAGATACAAGAAAGGTTTTACTTTATACTTAAAACAACAATATATTCCAACTACTGATAACCCAACATGAATACGTACCTTGCTGCTTTGTCTGGACTTTTCATCACTAACCACCTGTTTAGATTTCTCTGCCTGGCTCTGTGATAATAACATCAGATGATAAGCTTCCATTTCTTCTTCTTCTTTTTCTTCTCCTTTCCTCTTTCTAGCATTTATTTTGTCTTGCAAAGCTTTCTTTTGTTTGGCAAGATCGTCATCCAGGGCCTTTAAACAAGAAACACAAAATATGTAGACTGTAAGTCCGTTTAGTGGGATAATGAAACAAAAACATAGCTCTTCTGATATGAGATTCATAATTAGATGAAGCATAGGAGTGCAGTTTCCTTGTTAATTTCTGGTGACTCTGTTGGTTGGAAAATGCTAAAAAATTTGATATCCCTTCCATCTTTCTTGCTGGTCTAACCAAAATATGATTTAGTATTTTTCAAACACTAAATTTTATTTCTTCCATGTTAAGCTAAGAATTAAACACACACGTAAATTATTTTTCTCTTTATTTTCTATTGCTCCTCTATTTGTCTATCATACATGACTAACCCTTCTGTTTACCTGCTGTCAATCACATGTGACTTGCCTTTCTCTTTACCTGTTGCTGATCCTTTAGTCTCTATCACAGGTGACTTAACTTTCTCATTGCCTGTTATTACCTTATTTGTCTATCACATATGACATGGCTTTCTCTTTGTCTGTTGTTGTTCAATCTCATGTTCTCAACCTCATGTCACTTACCTTTCTTTTTTCCTACCATTATTTCTGTAGTTGTCTATCACATTGACATATCTTTCTCTTTGCCTACTATTATTTATACAGTTGTAAATCACATGTGACATGCCTTTCTCTTTTCCTGTTGTTGTTTTTCCAGTTGTCTATTAAAATAACTTACCTTTCATTTGCATGCTGTTATTCCTCTAGTTGTCCATCATATGAGACTTAATTTTCTCTATGCCTGCTGTTGCTCCATTAGTTGTCTATCACATGTGACATACCTTTCTTTTTGCCTGCTGTTGTTCCTGTAGTTGTCTATCACATGTGACATACCTTTCTCTTTGCCTGCTTTTGTTCCTCTGTGCCCCTCATATGTGACTAACTTACCCCTCGCCTGCTTTGATTCCTCTAGTTGTCTATAACACATGACTTGCCTTATTCTTTGCCTTTTAGTGTTTCTCTAGTTGCCTGTAACATGTGACATACCTTTCTCTTTGCCTGTTGTTGCTCCTCTAGTTGTTTAAGTTCTTCCTGTATGTTTATTTCTCTGCCCTCCATTTTTGCCTTCATTGCTACAAAAATCAAAACAAAAGTGTTGTATATACCAGTTATTGAAGTATCCTTGACACCCCTGAAAGTTTATACATCCAATTCAAGACACTATGAAATACATGTATATGATGCATGTATAAAAAAATCCAAAACTCATACATGTATTTTAAATGGATTTCCACATCCTGTAGTCACATTTGTAATTTGAAAACAATGTCTTAATTGGTCTACAAATAAGTGTATTTTAATAATGTTCTATATATATCACAATTTTTCCATCCAAAACAATTCGGGACATTCAATTATCTAGTTTAGTAAATGGATAAATGATAAAAATATGAAATGATTTGTAATATATAATTGCAATTTATTGTCCATTGTGTATGACCTTACCGGTCTACTAGTTCCTATTGTGTAACCAATTTATCAATTTGGGTAAGCTGTACTTATTACTTTTTTGAGCAACTGGTATTGCTGGACTACAACATAGATTGGAAAAAGTTTTTGGTGGGTTGCTTTTGTTAACTAATCAACACAATCAGGATCCTTTTGAACTGTCCAACAATACTATTGTATATCAATCTGTTGTGGCCTGGGGAGGTTTTACCTTGATAAAGTATTACCTTATAGAAAGATAAATCTATTTAATTAATGAAAGAAAAAAATAACAATTAATTCAAATTCCCTTTATTTATACTGCAATATTTATTTTTGAATTATGTAATTTTAAGAATTTTAATAAAGTACAATATTTTTTCATTAAATGTAAACTATTTATAGTCCCTATTTTCATCAACAGATCAAGGTAAAACCTCCACAGGCCATAAAAGATTGATATACAATAGTACTGTTGGACAATTCAAAAGGATCCTGATTGTGTTGATTAGTTAACAAAAGCAACCCACCAAAAACTTTTTCCAATCTATATACAAGTTGCTCAAAAAAATAATAGGTACAGCTTACTCAAATTGTTAAATTGGTTACACAATAGGAACTAGTAGACCGGTAAGGTCATACACAATGGACTATAACGATAAAAAAAACTTAGTTCTTGACTTAAAAAAAAAATCAACCCTGACAAAACTTCACTGCAATCAATTGTCAAGTACACACATATTTGAATTCTAAATCAGAAAAACAAAACAAAACATTATGGACCATTCATTTTCATACCCTGTTTATTGCAACTGTACTGTAGGATCTCCTTTATAAATACATCATTAATGTAGATTAAAATAACAAAAAATTGGAAGAAAAAAAACTTTGAGGTTTTTTTAATATATATTTACATGTTTATTTAATTTTATTTTTAAAAGAGACTTTTTATTCATTACACAAGAATGCAGAATAAATATACATTTGACATTTATGTGAACAATGCCTTGATAGATGTATACTAAAATGTGAGATTTAAATTTAAAATTTAAAATTTGTCCCTTTTTTTTAAAGAAATATTTCAGTATTATCTGTTTCCACACAAATTAAACATGGCAAAAAGCTACTCAGCCTTCTGAAGCCAACAATAACATAATAACTTCTCATAGTTTTCTAATGTTGATGTTGCAACTGAGACTACCAATGGAAACGGCATCCAATGACTTGCTTAACATGCTCACTCATGCATCAAAAAGGGTTTGGGCAATCATCTGGATGTGCAATTTTGATGTACTCAGATAGAAGCACACTGCACATCAAATTTCAAGTGGCTATGACTACTGGTGCAAGCTCTACTAATTGTGTAATTGTTCATGCATGAATGAGTACCGGTAATTGAATTTGAGTTTGAGACCTACATCTAAAATAAGCATAGCAATTTCCCGAAGTTTTTAAATAGAAACTGTATGTCAATGTCTTGCTTTTTTTTACTTTTCATAGTAGGTCACATAAAAAAAAAATTAAGATATCCTTCCCCTAATGCCCATTTATATGGAGAATGGTAAAATTCATATTTCAATCTGTTGACGTTTACAAGATATGGGTTGTTCTAAGGAATACAATACAAGATATCCCCTGAAAATCTGAAAAAAAAATGTTCAACACTAAAATATGCAAAAACACCAACTTTGGTCCTATTTACCCCTTTTTAGCTCACCTGGCTAATGCCAGGGTGAGCTTTTGCCATCACTTTGCGTCCATCGTCCGTCCGTCCGGCGTAAACTTTTCATTCAAAGATCTTCTCCTCTGAAACTACTGGGCCAATTGGAACCAAACTTGGCCACAATAGTCCTTGGGTGGTCCCGTACAAAAAAGGTGTTTTTCAGGTCTGTGCGATATCCAAGATGGCCGCCAGCAGGAAACAGTTTTAACATTGGACCCTATGGGAAAACACAATCAAAGATCTTCTTCTCTGAAACTGCTGAGCCAATTGGCACCAAACTTGGCCACAATAGTCCTTTGGTGGTCCCTTACGAAAAAGGTGTTTTTCAAGTCTGTGCAATATCCAAGATGGCCGCCAGCAGGAAACATAGTTTTAAAGGAAAACACTATCAAAGATCTTCTTCTCTGAAACTGCTGAGCCAATTGACACCAAGCTTGGCCACAATAGTCCTTTGGTGGTCCCTTACAAAAAAGGTGTTTTTCAGGTCTGTGCGATATCCAAGATGGCCGCCAGCTGGAAACATAGTTTTAACATTGGACCCTATGGGAAAACACATTCAAAGATCTTCTTCTCTGAAACTACTGAGCCAATTGGCACCAAACTTGGCCACAATAGTCCTTTGGTGGTCCCTTACAAAAAAGGTGTTTTTCAGGTCTGCGCGATATCCAAGATGGTGGCCATTGGGAAACATAGTTTTAACATTGGACGCTATGGAAAAACACATTCAAAGATCTTCTTCACTGAAACTACTGAGCCAATTGGCACCAAACTTTGCCACAATAGTCCTTTGGTGGTCCCTTACAAAAAATGTGTTTTTCAGGTCCACACGATATCCAAGATGGCCGCCAGCGGGAAACATAGTTTTAACATTGGACCCTATGGGAAAACACATTCAAAGATCTTCTTCTCTGAAACTATTAAGCCAATTGGCGCCAAACTTGGTCACAATAGTCCTTGGGTGCTCCCTTACAAAAATAGAGTTTTTTGGGTTTGTGCTATATCCAAGATGGCCGCCAGCGGAAACATAGTTTTAAAATTGGACCCTTTGGAAAATACATTCAAAGATCTTCTTCTCAGAAACTACTAGTTCAATTATAACCAAACTAAGCCACAATTGTTCTTAGGTGGTCCCATCCAAAAATGTATCTGGTAGGTCCATAACTCATCCAAGATGGCCACCATCTGGAACATAGTTTTTACATTGGCCCTATTGATTTTAAGGGAAACCTCTACCCAAATTTTTGAATTTTTTTCTGAAATGTGGTCTGAATGTTTTAATTTCAGCAATATGTATTACTTTGATTATAAGGGGAACCCCTGCCCGAATTTTTTTTGAATGGTGTTCTGTTATGGGTTGTAATGGATGGTGGATCTTTCAGTTGCCATGGAAACCAAATAAGAATACTGTAATTTTAGAAAAAAAAAGTATTCTGCTAAATTTTATGTTTTGTTTTTCCTATTGGAAATGCCTTTTATCTATGTCAGCCATGGTCCAGGTGAGCAATACAGGCTCTTGAGAGCCTCTTGTTGCATAAAAGAATCCTCGAAATCAATATAAAATAAATTTTCCTATCATGCAAGGAAACATGTTTGAATTTCCTAGGATACTTCTACTGTGACTTAAGCTATTGACATGATGTCATACATTACCAGCAACAAATTACCTCATCTTTTTAGTATGAATAAATTAAGTAAAAATCCACTTCCAACAGAAAGTACATACCGGTTATTGATATCAAAATGGTACTTGACTTTGAATGATTAAAAAAATACATAAAGATAAAAGTCAAAAGACATTTAATTTATCATTAATTTGTATGAATTTCCTTTGATCTCTATTACTTAATGATATCAGCATCACTGAACAGGCTGTGATATAGAAAATAACGAGTCCCTATCATGAGGTCATGCGGACGTTTCTATGGGTCGTATTCATACACTTTACATTTAGATCATATTGGTTATTTGTTCTCCATCAGTTTTAAACACCTTTGAGTTGATGGTCTTCCAAACGTTTAGATTTTATCTGCACTGAAGAGACATAAGTTGTCTAAATGCGCATATGCAGAAAGTAAATTTATAGTAACTTCGGTATTTAGTTATTTCATACATTGAACTGATGAAAAATGTGTTAGAAATTTTAGCTTATCTAAATTTATTACATGTATATTTTTCTATTTCATACTCTGCTAATAACTGATCAAATAAATATCGGACATTTTGTTTTTCATGCACGACATAATGTTTCAAGATCGCCCTATTGGGCTTGCTTGATATTGGCCCTGATAAAAGTCCATATCAAAAGTAAAATGTCCTATATTCAATATTTCTTAAGAAATCTTATCATTTAAAAATACATGTATTATATATGACAGAATTCAACATTGAAATACATCATTCAGAATGCTTGCCAAAACAAAACTCAAATTATCAACTTTTTGGTCATTAATTCTCTACCATGTGCTACCTCCACTCATAATGCATTGACATTTTACCTTACACTCCAATCACCTACCCTACCACCAACATAGTCTTACCTTTGTTAATAACTGTAACATTCAAATATTATTATTACTCTAATAAAATTCTAAGAACATCTATTTCTGACTGACAAAACCTTTAAATCATATTACATGTACAATATTTTCAATTTATTTCAGAAAAAAATTTATTCCCTGCTTTTGGTGTATGTAAACAAGCAAGTCATCATTATAGTATGTCCCTTGTCGGTGGCATTCTTACAGGTGACAGATCTCAAAAAGATGACTCTTTCTAATGTTTGGATCTAATTTGTCATTTATTGTTTTAAAGATCTTTGAACACATTTTTCTCAGGTTCTCAAGTTTAACTTTCTTTCTAAATGTGATCCTAGATAAGGCAATGACCAATCATCAGTAATTTTGCTATGGGATTATATGAATCTAACAGCAGAGTGAGTGCCAGACAGAAAACTCTCTCCCAAGGGTAAAATCTCAAATATTCGCAGAGTCCGAGACACTAGAAATCTTACCCGAGTGTGTCTGAGATTTTTTGTCTGGCACTCTCACTGGTGTTTGATTAATTTTTTCCCCCTTAGCATAAAAAAAATAAAACAAGTCACCGTCAGATGCCATTGTTGACATCAGTGAATTACTTCCCTTTCCAGAGGTCATAATGCATGGAGCATCCGTCCCAGTATGGGGTTATCTCGGTGCCAAAGATTTCAACATTTATGGTGTGTTTTTTCTCTTTAAAAGGCAAACAATACTCTCTTTAATTGTATTAAATGATATACTTTTTGATTCATGTAGGCTAAGCTGAGTATATTGTTAAGGCCATGTAAAATTAATTATCTGGTTCTCAGATAATGACTTTCAAAAAAATGGTGAGGGAGGGAGGGTATTTAATTTATGTATTTATTTTGTATGCTCATCCATACTCCATCGTTAACTTTTCAGATTCTATGAATAAATATTAGAATATGATAAAGTAATATGAAAGAAAGAGAGAACAAAGCCATAAGTAAAAAAAAAATAATACTCCATTCCAAAGACAATGAAAAACACAAATAGCAAAGACATTACACAAGGACAATATATGTATAGTCCCTGCATCACATAAGTACCACACAGAAAAGAAAAATGTATATTGATGATACTGTAAATGGAGTATGCATCATGAATTTTGGAGTCAAAGTAAACTGCAATCATCAAAGACATGAAACAGGTCAAGAAAAGACATATCCAATATACTTCACCAGGGTATGTCACCTTAAAGAAACTCCTGGAGAAAATAGAATTAGACTCCCTTATAGACAGGGGAATAATTGATGAACCTTGATTAGATCCAATAGGATCCGGTAAATAAGGTGTATTTGTATTATTTACTTGGTCACAAGTTGGTGACAGCAGTACAAGTGGAAGGGTTACAGTCAGATACACTGATCATTTAGATAGAGGCAAATCTATCAAGGAAGTCACAAAAATAAATTCTTCCAATGAGCAAAATGATAGTCGGGTCCCTTCCAGTGACTGCAATGACAGATTCTTTTTTTCCCCGAGTTCAGAACAAGATCTACAGAGACCCTTCTCAGACTGGACTTCAAAACATTCTTGTGCATTAAAGGATCTCTGTTTTCTGGTATTTCAGGCAGACTCGCCATACTCCCTTTTCATAATTTCGTGTACGGTTGTTTAATCTGCCAAATTCATAATAAATGATGGGTTAACGCACAAAACCCTGTCAAAAGTGTCAGCGAAATCAACTTTCATTTTGTTGTTGACAAAACCATTCGGAATATAAACCGGAAGTATCGCTTTCTTCAAAGAAAACGAAATATCAAGAGAGCTTCGAATGAAATTTGAGTTGTCTCTCTTTGATCAATTCAAGTGAAAAAGCGGGAAAATTTGAACGCGGATTTTGATACCGTTGTATTTATTTTTTGGGGACAATAAATACAAGCCAGCGGCCAGGTTTTTGACCATGCGGAGGTATCTGAGAACCAGATAATTTTACATGGCCTAAAATAAAATATTGGAGGGAATGAATGTGTATAGCATGTCTTACACCCCTAGTGTAAGACATAAAAATCTTGCACTGTGCCTTGTCTGAGGTGGGGGAAAACATATGATCATTTGTTCAAATTGGCTCAGAGAAAAAGTAGTAATTCTCTGATGTAGAAATATCCCCTGTACTGGTCTTCCTTACCTTCTTGTATTTTGGCCTCTCTCTCTGCTTGATATGAATTTTCCATTTCTTGTCGTCTTTTCTCCAATGCCTCAATTAAGCCCTCATCTGTTTCTTCATCCTCTGTACTTGAAAGCTGGAACAATGACTTCGTTAGGTTGTGAAACCATCCTTCAGTGTGTGACAATCGTTGCAACTTCTTAAATTTGTTTAGGTCTTCTGGGGTCTAATAATTAAATTATAAAGAAAAATTAGAGATAAATATTAATGATGTTTATAAATTTAGCTAAATCAAAGAAAATTGCAACACCACTGACAATTCTTACTACATTTTCAGTTAACAAAGGTACTCAATAATTACTAAGTTTGTTTCTTATTGGCACATGGTCACACTGACCTAATTTTAAAAACCTGGAAGAGACCTACAATTAGATCCTCATGTCTTTTCAAAGCTGAATGATTCTACCATGTACAGAAACTGATATATGGACTCAGATGTAAACTTAATGAAATTTGTTCAAGTGGAAGTCACAGTGACCAGAATGGTGAAATCGCACCAAAATTTTCAACTAAACAGTTTTTCTCAAGGCCAAGAAAGAATGATCAGTTGAAAATTAGGTCCAACATTTTTAGGAATCCTTTTTTATTAATAACAGACTTTCAAGATAGGAACTCTTGTGTAATTGAAGGCCTAAATGAGTACCTAAAATACCAGTAAGTAGGAATGAGACTAGATTCCTGACCTATAGAATAAATACATACAGACATTCCTCCTACAAAACAATCTAATTATTTAACTCCAAGTGTACTCTAAAATTTGCAACTTGAGAATGGTTTTATTAGATTTTTAAATGATGAAAAACAATTGACCTGCAGAGGTTAAAAAAGGATTAAACATTGTTTAACAGCTCAGCAGTTATATATTAATTAGAGTTACCAAATAGATATATTAATGTATTGATTTTTTTGTGAATAAAAGAACCTTTAAGGTGAGAAATAATTAACTTGAAAGTTCCATGTTCCAACTTTATTTATTGTAATCTTTTATCGTTAACATTTCAACATTACTCCTTTATAACAGCCAATATGATCATATCTCTCTATATTTTGACTTTATATCTTGGTAGCTGTTTCACAACAAATATTTGTTGTTTTCTATTAAAATTACCTGTTGTTTATGTACAACCCATGTTACTATGATGTCATCCTTACCTGTTGTTAATGTACAACCCATGTTACTATGACCTCATCCTTACCTGTTGGTTATGGACAACCCATGTTACTATGACGTCATCCTTACCTGTTGTTTATGTACAACACATGTTACTATGATGTCATCCTTACCTGTTGTTTATGTACAACACATGTTACTATGAAGTCATCCTTACCTGTTGTTTATGTACAACCCATGTTACTATGAAGTCATCCTCACCTGTTGTTTATGTACAACACATGCTACTATGATGTCATCCTTTCCTGTTATTTATGTACAACACAAGTTTCTATGACATCATCCTTACCTGTTATTTATGTACAACCCATGTTACTATGATGTCATCCTTACCTGTTGTTTATGTACAACACATGTTACTATGACGTCATCCTTACCTGTTGTTTATGTACAACACATGTTACTATGACATCATCCTTACCTGTTGTTTATGTACAACACATGTTACTATGACATCATCCTTACCTGTTGTTTATGTACAACCCATGTTACTATGATGTCATCCTTACCTGTTGTTAATGTACAAAACACTGTACTTTGATGTCAACCTTACCTGTTGTTTATGTACAACACATGTTACTATGACGTCATCCTTTTCTGAAGGAGTTGCAGATTCAAAATCGGACAGACTCATAAATGAGCAATTTTGGCTCTGTGAACCTCTAAAATCGGTAAAATCAAAATTCCAAGTATCAGATGCACAACTTCACAAAGTGAACAACATATCCTTAAAGTTTTGTTGGAATCAGACTAGTAGTTTTATAGGAGTTGCTTATTCAAAAACTGACAAAAAAACTGACAGACAAGGCAAGACGGCGACGACCCAGGACAACGACGACGACGTAAGACGACAGATAGTAATCCCTATGTGTCAACTCTGCTTACAGCAGGCGACACAAAAACACTGTACTTTGAAGTCAACCTTACCTGTTGTTAATGTACAATACATGTTACTATGACGTCACCCTTACCTGTTGTTAATGTACAAAACACTGTACTTTGATGTCAACCTTACTTGTTGTTTATGTACAACCCATGTTACTATGACGTGATCCTTACCTGTTGTTTATGTACAACACATGTTACTATGATGTCATCCTTACCTGTTGTTCATGTACAACACATGTTACTATGACATCATCCTTACCTGTTGTTAATGTACAACACAAGTTACTATGATGTCATCCTTACCTGTTGTTTATGTACAACCCATGTTACTATGACGTCATCCTTACCTGTTGTTAATGTACAACACATGTTACTATAATGTCATCCTTTCCTGTTGTTTATGTACAACACAAGTTACTATGACGTCATCCTTACCTGTTGTTTATGTACAACCCATGTTACTATGACGTCATCCTTACCTGTTGTTTATGTACAACACATGTTACTATGCTGTCATCCTTACCTGTTGTTTTTGTACATGTTACTATGACATCATCCTTACCTGTTGTTTATGTACAACCCATGTTACTATGATGTCATCCTTACCTGTTGTTTATGTACAACACATGTTACTATGATGTCATCCTTACCTGTTGTTAATGTACAAAACACTGTATTTTGATGTCAACCTTACCTGTTGTTTATGTACAAAACAATGTACTTTGATGTCTACCTTACCGGTTGTTTATGTACAACACATGTTACTATGATGTCATCCTTACCTGTTGTTAATGTACAAAACAATGTACTTTGATGTCAACCTTACCTGTTGTTTATGTACAACACCCTGTACAGCAGAACTATCTCTTTGTTGTTGGTCCTGTAAGTCTGCTAACAATGTAACACTTATCTCCTCCTTCAGATCTTCTGATGATACATCTGGTTTTGTGGTCTTTAGTAATCTCTCTTCCACTGTAAATGAAAAGAATCCTATTGTTACAATCAACAATTTTAACTATTACGAAATTTCTTGCATATAATGTGTAATAGACAGTTTACAGATTAAATTGTCAATACGCAAAAAGCCATATGAATATATGAGAAACATATGCCCCATCAACATATATTGAATAAGATTTATCCCAAATCCAAATCAAGTTCTGGATGTCCAATTTGCCCTTGAATGGTACTGGACTATTCAAGAGAATGTTATGGTTGATAATTGCATTATAAATTTCTGTTTAAATGTGGGACATATTATATGCTAATGTCACTCAAGAATCACAATTGAGAAACAAAGAGATCTCTCAAACTATAATAATGCAAAAACACTGCACTGATTGCGATTCAAAATTACAAACATCTAAAATGGCTTATCAAATAGGACAAATCATTTATTCAACCATGTTCAATATTACAGTCATTGTCTTAGTTTAATCTTACACTCAATTCTATAGACCAATGCATCAGACAACAGTTTAGTTTGTTCTTTTCGGTTATTAGCTACATCTTTCAGATGTTGATTTTCCTCTTTCGGGGTAATATTACTGTCATCCATAGACATGGCAATCTGTTGTGATTTCTTCTTCCATTTCGAATGGTCTTGTTCTAATCTTGACAACTCCATTTTCAGTTGCTACAAATAAAATACAATTTAAAAAAAAAATTTACCATTGAGGCTGATAAGAAAGCAAACCTGTCATTGATTTGGAACTTAAAAAGTTCAATCAACTAGAAAACAAGACCTTATACTGCATAGTGAGTAAATTTAGTAGTGGTAAAATGTTATGATTTGTTTTTTTAAATAGGGCTATTGATTTTTGGTGGTCATCAATTTTTGGGAATTTTGAAATCGTGAAAAAACAAAAACTTACAGAGATGAAGGGACTACTATTAGCCAATTTTTATTATAGTACTTCCATAAGCCTATACCCATTATGCAGTACATTGTACAAGTTATTCACCTTAGGTCAGCCACATGTATTTTTTAACCTAATTAGCTGATTAATTGATCCGAAATTTGACTAATATGTACTGTTTGATGGAACTTTACCTCAGAACTTGTGTCCTTGGCAGCTTTACTGAGAGTTTTATTCTACTTTGACATTACTTTACCTCAGAACTCATGTCCTTGGCAGCTTTAATAAGAGTTTTATTCTGTTTTGATGTCTGGATTAAATCCATCATTAATTCTCTCTCTTCTGTATGTGTCTTGTCCATTACATCTAAAATAGCTGCCTGTATTCTAGGAATATCTGTAACAAAATTCAAAGCCTTTTCAATTTCAGAAATAAAGTTAAACTGTTTTGATCAATAACAGTGAATTCCAAAATGTAGCATCCATTTTCCAATTCATATTTTCAAGTAAGAATTTCATAAGAGCATAAGGATATACATGTACATAATATATATTACACAGTTTGCTACCCTAATATGGAATGTATATGGTCAGTCAATTTTATATTGGGCAAGAGCGTAGCTCTAGCCCTAATATCAAATTTACTGGCAATGTATATACCATATTAGGTCACTAACATACTGTGTAATGTTTTTATTCTACCGATAGTCCATTAAACATATAAAAACTTCTGAAAACCACAACAAAAGTATTGACGTTTACATGGTGACATCGTGTAATTGCTGCCATTGACTGTATACTTTACATGATCATCCCATATGGAATATATACATTCAACACGTGACGTCGTTTAACCAAACAGTGTTTCGGGAATTTACTAGCTGTAGGATATAGCAATATATGGTCAAGGTTTTCAGAAATATATAAATGTTAATTTTTTCCCAAGCTATAAATAACCGACTATCCTATCTAAATAATTACATAACAAATAAATTTTTGGAAAACCATTAAATAAACAATTCATCCATCTTATATGGTTTAACTTTCATAAATGATAAAAAATCTTAAGCATACAAATTGAATGAAGCCACACTGTCTAACATAAAGGCAAGTAATATTTCTATTGAAACTTATTGTTCAACTAATAATTCCTGTCCTATGATTGTCACATGTATCAAATTGAAAAAGTAATCTTTTTAATAGAAAATCAAATTTTAAGTTAAGATTATGAAGGGGGTCTTGATGGGGGTCCCTTTCCCAAAATCCTGGCAATATTTTTTCAACTTTCCCGTTTCACAAGCGGGAAAATATTTTACAAAGACTGTTACACAAAACTCCATTTCCCGGTTCACGAGGATTTTTTTTTAGCATTTCCTGCTTCTCACCCAACACTCTTTCCTGTTTTCACTGGCACTTTTTTGTGACGATCCCGTTTCCCGTTCATTTTAAAAGGCCAATCCCACTTCCCGCTTAAACCCCATCAAGACCCACTATGAAGTACATAGTGGGACATTTGTAATAACTCATACCTGTAGCTTCTTCAGCATCCAACAACTTATTGTTCTCATTTTCTTCTTGAAGTTTCTGTTCTAAGTTCTCCTGAGCATTCTTTTGTTGTTTTTTACGACGTAAAGCTTCCAATCTCTCTTTAGCTAAAGCCTTTTGTCTCTCTCTGTCAGCTGTTACACTGTAAAACATGTTAAAAGAGTATATTTGTACTGAACTACATACCAGTAAATTAAAATAATGTTCTGTCTATAGCTAGACAAATAATCATGTCAATGACCTAATTTCATGATATGGAGATTACATATTTTTTAAACACAATCCAAACTCAAAAAAAAATTCTATAATGACAGTCTATAAATGTTGAAGGACATAATGATCGTTATTGCTTGGGGTTAAATATAGTTTCTCCTTCAGGCAGGAGTGAGTAAAAAATATTTTCTCAAGATAGCAAAATTTTGATTTTCAATTGCGAGTTTTAGAGTGCATGTTAAAATAAAAATTTGACTATCGAGAGGGAAGAAATATTTTTAATGAATGAGAAATGTTTTTCTTCCATGAAATGTGTGCATCACGTGAAAATCTAAAACAGCAGGAAATTTAATCAACGCACATGGGTTAGAAAGTTGTGTTTACATTTAATCAACTGCTGAGAATGGGAGAAATTAGATTATAGAGACCCAGCTCATGGCTGACATAGATTTTTCCTAAATCTATTGTATGATTAATATCCGAATATCCCCTAAAATACAACAAAATTTTTTGTCCAAATGAGGGCATTTTAACCTACGTACTCTAATATCTAGTAACATTTGGTATATCTTTTTTGTCCAGACTATGGATCAGACTACAACAGTTCCACTTAATATTCTAATATATGTTTCAATAAAACTCACTTTCTATTACGTTTTTCCTCTGCTTCTTTAGCTAGTTTGAGAACAAGAGCTGCCGAGTCATATTTTTCTTCTCTCTCCATCTTTTTCTTATCCATCTTAAGTTTGACTAAAGCTAGTTGTCTCTGTCTCTCCTGGTCAATACCACTCACTTGTTGTTTTAACATTCTAAGTAATGCTGCCTTCTCATCTTCTAACATTATTTGTAAATTGTCAAGGACATTCTGAAAGTAAAATAGATTGTAAATTGTTAAGAACAGTAATGTTAAATCAGTATTTCTTTATTGTTCTGAATGCAACTTAGAGAAGGAAAAAGCATTCCACAGCATCTGCTTCCAAAAAATTCAGAAAACTTTGGTCAAACAAGATAACAAACAACAATCTGTCCCAAATTAGTAAATGCACCAGTATTTCTACACAGCTAAAACAGCGGCGCTTCAGATGGCTATGTCACATGCTGAAATGCCAGATGAGAACNAAACCATCCTAGAGGACTTTTAGGAATTGAGATACACCTGGGGGAAGTAAAGACAGCAAAATATTGGGCACCATCAGTAAAGAGGAAGCCAGGAAGATCAGGCATCACCTGGAGGTAAACCATCCTAGAGGACTTTTAGGAATTGAGATACACCTGGGGGAAGTCAGTACATATCAAAGGACAGGAGAAAATGGGGGAGACTTTTTGGTGCTTATGTCGAAGCAGGGATGAAGAGGATATGTAAGTTAACAATTCAAACAAAAAATTTGAAGCTTCAGAGAGTATAAATCCGAAACCCCAAATTTACAAACTTCTGTTGATAAGTATTCTATTACCTGAATCTGCCATATCTATTTCATATTTAAAATACAATTTATATACCCTTCTTTTTTGTTTCTTTGCTTCTTTCTCTTCTTCGTCCAGTAGTTTCTCTATCTCTGCATCATCTACAGGCAGTCCTTGTTCTTCTCTTTCTCTTTGTAATTTTTTCTTTCTTTGTTCTCTTTCTCTAGCTTTTTGTTCTTCGTCAACTTCTTCCTCACCAAACAAGTTTTCCAATGCTATAGAAAGCAAAATTTAATACTGGCAATCCAATTTTTTTATTAATATATACCATATCTGATTACATTGCCAAAAATTTATCAAGGGAACAAGTTGTGAAAACACGTCTAAAATTTTGCCTGTGAGATACAAGGTATTAATAAGAAATAAGAAACTAATTAAAAAAAATCAACCCTTGTGATAAGCTTCAATTTTTCCTTGATTCCTTTATTATAATTCATTGCAGTAATGTGTAATTTCAAAGCCAGACAGTCATAAATTTGTTAATTAATCAGCATCTCTAGGGGTAAGGATAATTTCTTGGATAATTTTCAAATGTTCTGAAGACTTCTTTTTCCTATTCATCATTCAATGGTGATCAATGGTGGTCACATTTGAGAACTTATCAACACAATAGTTACAGTCTTCAGATGGTCATGCATATCTACAAAGTCTTTGCTTGTGTTTTTTACATATATTTCTCATGGGGTCCATAGCCACAATTGGGAACAATATCTGTTGACCATCAATTGGATTTCTGCACATCTGCTTCATTTACAGTAGAAAGATGTTCAACCAATTTAACAGATTAATGGCAACAAAACCAAGTGATAAAATAATGGGATTGGTTCAAGCTTTTACCCTATCCTCTCTAAATAGGTATCCAATTAAAACAAAAGAAGCAAACACATTTTGGCC
>MJUU01036885.1:4153-19675 GCA_002080025.1 Modiolus philippinarum | reverse complement strand
AAAACATTCGGGTTGGGAGGAAGGGGTAATGCAGCCTATAGCTATAAAGTTATAGCCAGTCACAAGCCTGGCAAAATGCAGAGTGACCCTATCACAGGTAATTAAGAAGTGAATATAAATCGTGTTTGTGTCAAAATGTTTAAAGAACCAGTTGTTCTTTTTTACTATCATCTCACCACCACCACCACCACCACCACAATAGCCTATAATCCAACCACCGCCGCCGCCGCCGCTGCTTAACCACAAATGAACACTACCATCACCACCGCCGCCGCCGCCGCCGCCGCCACCACCAATGAACACTATCACCGCCGCCGCCGCCGAAAAGTGAAATGAGCACGCGAGCACTGACAAAAACGTACTCATGAGTCGTATTAAATACTGGTGAACATAAATATCAAATCATTAGTAAATCACGAGTAATCTCGCCTAAGTCTAGGATAAAATCAACAAACTTAAACAGGTACAGGGAAATTACTAGCAAGAGTTATGTCCCTTAAAGAACGCGGACCTGATAGAAGACATCCACAAATAAACAATTAATAATTATCTCCCTTTGACGAACGCGGACCTGATAGAAGACACCCACAGAAATACAATAGTAACTGCTGAATGACCACGCCTGGATATTAGGTGACACATTGGATTGCAGAACAATACTGAAAAAAGGGCTGAAAAGGTATAACATTTAAAAGAGTGGGATTATGGAGAAAATGAAAGAAAAAAGTAGAAAATACAAAGAACAATACTAAAAAAAAGAGCAAAATGCTATTAAAACAGATAAAAAAGCGCGGGAAAAAAGTAGCAAGAGTTATGTCCCTTTGACGAACGCGGACCTGATAGAAGACACCTACAGAAATACAATGGTAACGATAACTTCCGAAAACATCCGAAAGGTCACGCCCGAGTCGTTCCGACTACCCGACTTCCGGTATACAATATGGGGCTACGCCCACTTCCGGTCGCGCATGTACATTGTAGTAAGGTCACACAACACCCCTGTGGGGTCTTCCTCTCTTTCAACACGTCATTTCCGGTCAAAAGGCCCGACTAGGGCTTCAATTAAGACCACTTCCGGTCTATACCTGGGGCTACGCCCACTTCCGGTCGCGCGTGCGCGCTGCACTAAAGTCAACCGTGACCCCTGCGGGGTCACATGTTGTTCCAACACGTCATTTCCGGTCAATAGGCCCTTGTAGGGCCTCAAAAAGGGCCACTTCCGGTTGCGCATGCGCAATGTTGACATGTCATACATCGGTCACGTGACTTCCGCTTCCGGTTCCGTCACGTGACTTCCGGTCTACGTCACTTCCGGTGACGTCATTTCCGGCACCACCTCGCACCACCTCCACAAATCATAATTTGTTCGTCCCTATATACTACTATCGTTGCTATAGTGGAGAAGTGTATATTTGTAGGATGCGCACTAGTTTAGATGTACACATAAGCAGTGGTTGAGATGTACATGGGCACTATTTTATAAGTGTATTCGTAAGCGTTTGTGCCACATAAAATAAAGACGGTGGAATGCTGAAGTAACGTTATAAATCAATGTCCGGGGAATATTGAGAAATTATTAAAAACTGGAAACGGAAAAAACAAGACAGCCGCAACTATAATATTCATCATTTTAACGTATACTCAGTTATTTTATAGATAACTTTCGTAGTGGGAGTTTTGCTGGACATCAAATTTCATTGTTTATCATACTGTTCTTGGAAAGAATTCGGACATATAACAATCCAAATCTTAGGCTGAGAATATAGTGCATATATTTGAACTGTAGTGAATGGGCTGTTTAGAGGGATCAAAATAGATTTCTGTTGGTATTGCAACTAGTCCACTAACAAGTGATGCTTAGAACATTTTTTGTTTTGTTCTGTTTTGTTATTATTTATTGCTGTTTATTTACCTTTTCGTTTATTTTATTTTGCTGTGGAGCTTTCTTGATTTTTAACTGAACATATCGAGCATTTTGACCGCGATTGCAACACTTTGTTGTGAATCTGTCGTCCCAGTGTAGATTAATTGTGTATCCGAAGACGTAGTCGTGACGACATTTTGTTTTCGGTCTGTTTCTTTGTTATTACTACATATTTGTTTCTTCCTTTCTTCTGCCTATTTTGTCCTGATATTTCTCAAAGATGCATGGACATCATTCATACTTAGCATAAAGTTGGATCAGCACGAAGTGATGTGCATGCACCGACAAAATTTTCAAAATACCCGCTTATACCAATTTCCCAGGAACTTTTTTTTTTAGAAAATGATAATATTTTGTGAAATTGTTAAATAAGATGAGAGGAAGAAATTTGTGCCATATTTTCTCTTCAAAATGGCCATAATAATACGTAAAAAAAGTTTAACTTGTCTGATTTAAGCGAAAATCAATTTGTAGGCATATTTTGACAAGTGCGAACAAGATGCAATAGATAAAAAATTCAAAACGGCTGACATTTCAATGATGGCCGCCACATTACATAAAAATTTACAAATTATCCGATTTTATACAAAAATGATTTCTGGATAGATTTCGACACTGCCAACAAGGTGGAATCATGGAATATGCTGACAGAGGCGAAATCAACTTTTGCTATTTGCAATTCCTTCATATAGTGACCTTCTCTAGTTGTTTTCGATCATGTAGTAGAGTGGAGTTACGGGGATTCTCGTTTATTTTTGGTGCATTGCATTTTCTTACGTTAATTTTTTCCCCATTTTATTAGCTCTCAGATCTTGTGTGGGATTTTATTGTGTTTCTCAAAGTTCTGTAGATTGAACAATCTGAAGAGACATTAGTTGTCGAAATGCGCATATGCGGAAACTAAATTAACAGCAACTTCGGTATTTGTTATATATTAGAAACGTATAGATAATGGATTATATGTTGTCGGTGATGTCGTTGATAAAGATAAAAAAAAAGAACATAGTTTGTCGTAAACATTATATAGAAGTACTCCAAAAAAAATTACCAGTTCACATACTTTTAAATTAACCTAATTAACGGAAAGTGAAATTACTAACATACATTTTCTAACAGCCACATCTTTACAGGCTAAACCTGATAGTAAAACAGTTTCAACTATGTACTGGGTTCCTAAACTCCACAAAACGCCATATAAATCTAGATTCATTTTGTCATCTAGTCACTGTTCTACAACTAAAGTTTCTAATATACTCACTAATACTTTGACTGCTATTAAAAGCCTGGTTAACAAAGTATATGAAAACAGTGGTGTCAATCATTTTTGGGGTGTAAAAAATTCATTGGAAGTTCTCGATATATTGAATGCTTATAATGCCCCTTTTGAATCCCTTGAAAGTTTTGATTTCTCTACCCTCTATACTACATTACCACATAATCTTATAAAGGAAAAATTCAGACGTCTTATTCAATGGGCATTCAAAAAATCCGATTGTGAATATATGTGTTCTAATTCCTTTAAAACACATTTTAGTAATACAAAACAAAAGAATTCAACTAATTGGACTTGTTTTGATATGATTTCAGCACTTGAATTTTTACTTGACAATATATTCATTCCTTTCGGTAACTGTATTTATCGCCAGGTCATAGGAATTCCTATGGGTACCAATTGAGCACCACTTATAGCGGACCTCTTTTTGTACTGCTACGAATCTCAGTTTATGACCAACATCAGCAAAGACCCATCTAAACAGCATTTAATTGAAAAGTTTAACAACACTTTCCGATATTTGGATGATATTTTAACTTTAAATAATGACGACTTCAATACGTATTATAAGGACATCTACCCTAAAGAACTTACTTTGTAAAAAGCCAGTTCTGATAATCATCATTGTCCGTTCTTAGACATCAATTTTGATATAACGAATGGTAAATTAAATACTAAAATTTATGATAAAAGGGACGATTTTTCTTTTCCCATAGTTAATTATCCATTTCTGGATGGCGATGTTCCATTAGCGCCATCATATGGTGTTTACATACCTCACCTTGTTCGATTTGCTCGAGTATGTAATAACGTTTGCGATTTTAATGAATGGAATCTTTTCATAACTGAAAAACTATTACATCAAGGTTTTCGTTATCACAAACTAGTTAAAACCTTTACTAAATTTTATCATCGATATAAAGACTTAGCTCATAAATACAATGCAACCTGTAAACATCTAATCAAGGCTAGTATTTCACATCCTTTATTTTACGGTAATGTTTTTCATAAGAGTAAAAAATACTTAAACTCGCCCAACAAATTTATAAAACCTTTAAATCGTCTAATTCATAAGGGTTATAATTACGGTATTGTCTGAAAGTCATTACGTATGGCCTTCTTTGGTATTAACATTGATTTTTTGATAGGGTCTTTGCATTTTTATGCTGGACTGGGCTCCAACTAGTATAACCAAATATTATCCCCAAATAAAAATCAGAAACTAACTCAAGTGTATCGGGGCTTGCCCGGAGCAATAATGATACGACGAATCTAGTTCCAATCTTTACTGGTATAATACATGTATGTTCGTGGTAAAAATTACAAATATAAAAATAATACACAAATTTACAATTGTGAATAAACCGGAAATAATTAAAGTTCAAAGCCGCAATGAAAAGTATTAATTAAATAGTAATTAATTAAATTAAAGTTTATTTGTATAATTGGTATTATAACAATCATTAATAGTTCGTGTAAAAACTCAATTCATATTCTCCAATATAACACGGTTGTAATATTTCCATCGACACCGGTAAGAAAATAACATCATCAGTTCTAAAAATAGATTCAGCCTAGTCGAATTGAAAATACATTTAATCTCGGTTTAAACCGCAAATAAGGTTAAGTAATTGTTATGTCAATTAAACACAATATATGAGGCATCAAATTGTAGTAATTAAAAGTTCCTTACGACTGTTGGTGGCCAGTAATTAACCAAAGTTGGCAGCGGATTTCATGCCCTCCGTTCCGTGATGCTTTGTTTTTGAGAAGAGGAAGATGGCGGTTCTGAAGTAGAAATGTTCCAGATAATATCGCCTGGATGATAATAACGGATATAAATGTCCGATGAATACAAGGAAATTGAGTTGATAAACGTTGTTGTAATAAATGACGGAAAAGTTCCACAAAATAAACGAAAAGAAAATAAACTGCCAGGAACGGGCAGTACACTCCCCGTCTGATGTCAATCCTTTGATATCATATTAAAGATATGAAAGTTAATATAAAACAGATAAATCCATAATGAATAAAATAAAAGATTCCATCAGAACGGATCCAATAATAAGGTTGCTCACGTCAGCACGGAAGTCTTCCGGGAGTCTTCTTGTCGGACAAATCCAAGAGAAATGAGTGTCACAAAATAACGTAAGTGTCACTGAACATAATAATCGCTAGATTAAATCGATGAATGATGTTTAAAGTTTATAAAATGTCTTCTTAGACGGAGGTCTTCCGGAAAAATATAAACGGAATGTCACAATATTAAAGTGAATGTCACTATAGTATGAATAATCCGGTGTCACTTGTATAACTTAAGTGTCACTAAAATGAGTAACCGGGTGTCACATATATAGAGTGTGAGTGTCACTAAATGTTACTCAACGTACAAACAACGGTGTTCTTCGGTTGACGGTCGGTACAGATCCAAGGAGGTCCATTCCATTGGGAATACCACACCAAACCATAACCATAACCATTACCATCACCACTACCATTACCATTCCAATGCCAGTTCCAATACCATTGCCGGTTCCACATTATACCATACCATTCCATTCCAATACCATTTCCACTACCAATACCATCACCATTACCATTACATTGCCATGTACCAAACCATCCGCCCATACCAAATATCATACCAAATATCATATAGATAATTGTCAGCTGAAACGTAATGATCATTAGTATGAGACAGACATACGGCGTGTCGGAACACACACATGACAATGACCCATATTTACGGGCATTCGGGTGAATACCCTTTGCTTGTCTGGTAACCATGGTTGTAAGACCGAATTTGTTAGTGTTGACATCTGAGGCATGGAATGTGTCGTCAGGACTGTTTTCCGGGAAAAGCCCAGACGTTGATCTGTTGCATATGAAGTTGAAGTACCATAACAACCAGGAATGTACCAAGTGTACCCACTGTGTTGAAGTGGGCCATTTAAACCATGTAACCCTGGGTCAAGACCCACAATGGTGTATCGATTTGGCAACAAACGTCCTTGTGAGTGCTGGTTGATTTGTGTACCAGACACACGTCCAAATAAGACAGCAATATCAGGATTGAAAATAAAAACCCAAAATGCATACTGAAGCAGCTTGTCAAGTTTGAACAAGCACCAATCTTTGCCTTGGGAAGGCGGAGTGGAAATCTCCACGTTCTTGATTACTGATGTCCGTACTGAAGGATCGGGGTGGTGTTCCCCTGACGTAGTGTGTACTACTGGCTCATGCTGCCCTGGCGTAGTGAGAACTTCTGAGTCCATTACTAACATTTCTGATATGTGAGCCACTGGAGATTCGTGATTTACCAATTGTTGGTCTGGTGGTAACGGGAGTGGTGCTTCCCGATAACTATCATGACGTGTGTCAACCTCCTTTTCTTTGGTTTTGCTGCATGTATCTGCTACAGCCGTTTCGTCTTGGTGTAACGAGATGGGTTTCTTGTATTCTGGTTTCTGTACAGTTAGCAAGTGTTGCTTGTATAGTTCCAACGGGAGTGGTTCCTCCCGATTGCTATCGTAGAGTGGTCCGACCCTTTTATCTGTCGTTCTAAGGTAGAGGTTTGTCTCTGTTTTCTCGTGTTTGGAGATGGGATCATCTTGCATGTTTGCACACGTAGGATCTCCGAGACAAGTCTCGCTAACAATCATCCATCCTAAGCTCAGTTGTTGTGCATAAGATGCTTTGAGTGTACCATGGGTCTGTTTTTCGAGGTAGTGAACTTCCGTTTTATCTCGGCCGATCAGTGGTGTGGTCTTGTATGATTCATAGATTGGCACAATCTGGTCTCTGTTTCTACATTCTAGTGTCCGATTTTTATCCCTGCTATTCGGGATGAAATTACATTCAGCCTGCGTTGATAACTTGAGTTGTGGTACGTCAGCCAATGTTGACAACTTTAGAACTGTAACTTCTCTAATGGACTTATCTATCGTACCATAGGAATTTCTCCCCTCTGTTGTCTGTTTACTGGAGTAAATTAACAAGGTATCAGTTTCTCGTTTGCTTGTTGTGTTGGAAACGTCCGGAAAGTTAGGTGACAATGGTGGTGGACAGCTTTGATCATTGCTCACCGCAGAAGTCCCTACAACCATGTTCGGGTTGTACCCGTGAAAGATGTTGACAGGCATTGTCTTTGCATACGATCTTCCAAGACCCTTGGCTTCGTCGATCTGTGTGTATGTTGAGCTGACTTGACTGTCAGACTGTTGATTCTTTTGGTGGCCCTGGGGCTCCCCGCCGTGGTTTGGAGAGGATTCTCCGATTTGCGTACTTGTGTAATTGGTTTCTGTTATAGACTGTTTAGTCTCGGGGAGGCCCTGTGGATCTCCGCCGTTGTATGGAGAGGGGTCTCCAACCTGCATGTCGGCATAACTAATTTGTGTGTTAGACTGTTCAGTCTTGGGGAGGCCCTGGGGATCCCCATCGTTGTGTGGAGATTGTTCTCCGGTTTCCGTATGTGCAGAGCTGACATGTGTGGTAGACTGTTAGGTCTTTGGGAGGCCCTGGGGCTCCCCGCCGTTGTATGGAGAGGGTTCTCCGGATCTGTCAGTCTGCTTCTTATTAACATGTAGAGCTGACTCTGTTTGACTATCGTGTGATGATTGATCCCGTTTGTCAGGACTGGTCTCTTGAAAATCTACTTCCATGGGGATACGGGGTTCAAATAGTCTCCCCGCCGTACTCCTTCCTTGATCTTGAACTGGTGATTCTGTGTAGAAGTTGTTGGCGTAATTGTTTTCCAATTGTAGTTCATTTTCCAGCTTGAAGCTCGTCATGGCAGTTTCTGAACGATCTGGCTGGCGGCTGACTTGTTGAACCGGCAACATATTGCTTAGCTCAGTGCCATTGGATGTCTGCTGTGTTGTTCCTGGGAATTCGGGAGTGACTCGAACTGAACTGAACTGTATTGATTCATAACCATGATCTCCTTGTAGATATGGTGAAACGGGAGAATACCCGAAGTAGCCATGTCGAATATTTGTATCCTGTTGTGGATCTCCGAGGGAGTTTTTATTCCCATTTGCCGTTGCTCAGTTGTTGAACCTTGGGTTGTCATCTGTATGGTGGTTGTAACTGGAATACTTCCGGTGGTGGTTTCATGATTTTTGCCAGTCTCAGTATGTTCAGGAAAAGGTTGTAAATGAGTATTTACAAAGTCTATTGTTTGTTCCTGAGGATCTTCGGTTTGTACGGGAAGTTCATGTGATCTCCCGTTCTTGCCATTGTCTTGTATACGTGTATGAGCCTCTGGGTCTAGTTTTTCAGCTTCTGTGTAGACTTGTAATGTTGTCATTTCAGCTAATTTCGTCTTGTGTTCGGCTATTTGTAGGGCTTTTTCGGCTTCCTGCGAGGCTCTTTTTGCGTCTCGCCGAGCTTTCCTGTCAACCCATTGTTGGGCATCCTGTTCCCTGATTTGTGTTCTCAGGACAGCTTCCCGCTGAACAATAGCAAATTTCTGCTCTGCAGCCTTGGTTCTTGCTATTGCCTCCATTAGAGCTTGTTCATCTGTGTTGCATTGCTGCAACATAAGGAGCCTTTTCTGTTCGAGGGAAAGTTCCCATTTTGCAACTTCGGCTTTTGATCTGGCGTTTCTTGCCAAATCAGATAGTGTTGGTTTCCGAGCGCTAGTCTTGCTTCTAGTGCTCCTGAGTTGGCGTGATTCACGCAATTCTGCTAAGGCGAATTCATACATTCGGTGTCGAATGTCTGCAAGACCCGGTGTTCCAAGGTGTACGGGACACTCGTCGTTCTTCCTGGTGTAGTTGGTGTATGCTCGATAAAGGTCTAGTTCCAGTTCTAGTGATGAAATAAGCTGGACAGGCGGGTTTTCAGTCTTAAGATATATTTCGTGGCATATTGACCAGAGATGTTCTATGTATTCAATCAATTTTGTTAAAAACTAAGGAGTATCTCCCTCATGCAAAGCTCTGTCCTTAGCTGATTTTGGCTTTACATTTAGATCATATTGGTTATTTGTTCTCTATCAGTTTTTAAATATATTTGAGTTTCTGGTCTTCCAAACGTTTAGATTTTATCTGCACTGACGAGACATAAGTTGTCGAAATGCGCATATGCAGAAAGTAAATTCACAGTAACTTCGGTATTTAGTTATTTGTCCGTGGTCTTGACATAATCTGTTCCTCCGTTTTCGCTTGTTTCTCATCTCCGAAAACGGGGATGTCCCCAGTGTCGTTCTTACCGGTAGACATTCTTGCTCTTATTTTTGTTTGAAGTAGTTGTACTTCGCCAAAAATGGTGTCTGTGTAGACAGGTCCTCCGTGTAGACGGGTCCGTGCTACCAAAAATCTGGAAATTAAAGTTGCTCTTAACCAGTCTTTTTACTATGCTGGACTGGGCTCCAACTAGTATAACCAAATAGTATCCCCAAATAAAAATCAGAAACTAACTCAAGTGTATCGGGGCTTGCCCGGAGCAATAATGATACGACGAATCTAGTTCCAATCTTTACTGGTATAATACATGTATGTGTGTGGTAAAAACTACAAATATAAAAATAATACACAAATTTACAATTGTGAATAAACCGGAAATAATTAAAGTTCAAAGCCGCAATGAAAAGTAATAATTAAATAGTAATTAATTAAATTAAAGTTTATGTGTATAATTGGTATTATAACAATCATTAATAGTTCGTGTAAAAACACAATTCATATTCTCCAATATAACACGGTTGTAATATTTCCATCGACACCGGTAAGAAAGTAACATCATAAGTTCTAAAAATAAATTCAGCCTAGTCGAATTGTAAATACATTTAATCTCGGTTTAAACCGCAAATAAGGTTAAGTAATTGTTATGTCAACTAGAAAACACGAGGGGACTTTATAAACCTAAGTAGATGATATAAATCGGAGAATGGTTTTTATGAAATAAAAACGTAACGCTAGGCTATGGAATAGCCTTGGATAGAAAATTGCGTGTTTGATTGAAAAGCGTGTGGTTGCTCATGATGTATTTGCACACTCAAATCAATACTTGAAGTAAGCCTTTCTCGGTACTTCTTTGTGAATTCTTCTATTGGTTTTCGCATGTGACAAAAGAGGTGAAGAATACCCTATATAGTCACTAAATCAAAAGAAATGAAAGTAATATTTCTCCAATAACTGAATACCATATGCCATCTTCAAACTGAGTGAAAAATCATCAATAATATCATCATGATAATGAAATAAAGTCTATTGAGCAAATGTAGAACACGAGGGGACTTTATAAACATAAAGTGACTTTATAAACATAAGTAGGTGATATAAATCGATTCAGTCATTGATTCGATCAACTTTCCCATTTTGCGACCTTTAAATCGGTGTTTTTTATAGTATTTGTATATTATTGATTATTTCACAATATTAAATTTATACATTAGCGTTCTTATTCTTTTAATCATATCTATATTTATAAATCTGGCTAAGCAATTTTTAACTTCTGGTTTTAAATTTAAACATTACTGTTCTTCTTCTTTTTATCATATCTATATTTATAAATCTAGCTAAGCGATATTGCAATACCAATCAGATCATCCTCTACAAACCTGTTCCCAGTACCACCTATGGTAAATGTTTATAATACGTTTCAACTTCCACAAGGAAACAGAAAAATTAAACCCCGCCCCGTTTTATCAGGACGAAACTGGACGCCATTTTGATTTTCGATAATATGAAATTCCTATTGGTAAGTAGTCTTCTGTGCATGCGTTCTCCTCACTACGCAAGCGCACTCCTCACTTTCCCCCAAGAACTATCTATATAGCTTGGCTATTCCATAGCCTAGCTAATTAAACACAATATATGAGGCATCAAATTGTAGTAATGAAAAGTTCCTTACGACTGTTGGTGGCCAGTAATTAACCAAAGTTGGCAGCGGATTTCATGCCCTCCGTTCCGTGATGCTTTGTTTTTGAGAAGAGGAAGATGGCGGTTCTGAAGTAGAAATGTTCCAGATAATATCGCCCGGATGATAATAACGGATATAAATGTCCGATGAATACAAGGAAATTGAGTTGATAAACGTTGTTGTAATAAATGACGGAAAAGTTCCACAAAATAAACGAATAGAAAATAAACTGCCAGGAACGGGCAGTACAATTTTAACTAAACACATTCTAAATTTCTAAAATCTGTATTGCATGGACACGGGTTATGTATTGCGGTATATGCATGAAATCATTATCCTAAACTCCTCACAGGAAGGGATCTTGGTGGAAGCTGTATACTGGGGGTACATAACTTACTTNTGTTCACACCTATGATCTAGATTTATGACTACCTTACATGTTCACACCTGTGATCTTAATCTATGACTAAATTACTTGTTCACACCTATGATCTAGATTTATGACTACCTTACATATTCACACCTGTGATCTAAGTCCATGACTAACTTGCTTGGTCACACCTATGATCTAGATTTATGACTACCTTAAATGTTCACACCTGTGATCTAAATCTATGACTACCTTACCTGTTCACACCTATGATCTAGATTTATGACTACCTTACGTGTTCACACATGTGATCTAAGTGTATATGACTAACTTACCTGTTTGCAGCTATGATCTAGATTTATGACTTCCTTACATGTTCACATCTGTGATATAAATCTATGACTAACTTACCTGTTCACACCTATGATCTAGATTTATGACTACCTTACATGTTCACACCTGTGATCTAAATCTTTGACTAACTTACTTCTTCACAACCTATGATCTAGATTTATGACTACCTTAAATGTTCACACCTGTGATCTAAATCAATGACTAACTTACCTGTTCACATCTGTGATCAAGATCTAAAAGAATATTTCTTCTTTTCTGTCTCTCTTCTTCTTCCTCTTGTTTGATTTCCTCTGCTTCAAGTTTATCACATTCTTCTTCAGACATACCTTGGTACAAAAATAATAGAATATTTATTCACGTTGCTCTTCACACATATCTTGTAACAAAATCGTCCATATACATGTACACAATTATATAAGGCCATGTAAAATTAATTATATGGTTCTCAGATAATGACTTTCAAAAAAATGGTGAGGGAGGGAGGGTATTTAATTTATGTATTTATTTTGTATGCTCATCCATACTCCATCGTTAACTTTTTAGCTTTTATGAATAAATATTAAAATATGATAAGGTATATAAAGGTAAGAGAGAACAAAACCATAAGTAAAAAAATAATACTCCAAAGACAGTGAAAAACACAAATAGTAAAGACATTACACAAGGACAATATAATTCATTATACGTCCTTGGTATAGTCCCTACATCACATAAGTACAACACAGAAAAGAAAAATGTATATTGATCATACCATAGAGTATGCATCATGAATCTGGAATCAAATCAAACTGGAATCATCAAAGAGAATCCAAGTCAACTCGCCCCACTGCCAACTCGCCCCCTACCAGCTCGCCCCCATTTCCAACACACTTGCCCCCATTTATAATTGATATCAAGCTCACCCCGTCAGCGTCTGGTCAGCTCGCCACACAAATCGAGTGACATGAATTTATGTCCTACTGATAAATTCATAACAGAATACTTTTCCATCGTATATTATTTGTTCCTAACGACCCCGAACACTAACCCTAACCCTATCTCTAACTCTAACCCTATTTCTTACCCTAACCTGGGACTAATAAATGTTATATTAGTTCCAGCCCTAACCCTTTTTCTAATCCTAAGCCTTACCCTATCTATAACTCTAACCCTAATCCTATCTCTAACTCTAACCATTACTCTTTCTCTTATCCTAACCCTAACCCTATTTCTAACCCTAACCATATCTGTAACCCTAAACAATACTCATAACCTAAACTCTGAAACCTAGGACGTCTCAATATACGTCCTTGCTTAACCTAACAAAACCAATCAATGTAAATACGAGAAAAAATCAACAAAATGAAGACGTAGTACCCTTAAGTAAACTGAGACCAAAAATACTGGAAAGTTCGTGGGGCGAGTTGGTATTTTTAATTTTGGATGGGGCGAGTTGGTAGAAATTGGGGGCGACTCGGACAGGGGCGAGTTGGCAGTGGGGCGAGTTGTCCTGCTACCATCAAAGACATGAAACAGGTAAAGAAAAGACAGATCCAATATATACCTCAACATGATATGTCACCTGAAAGAAATTCCTGGAGAAAATTGAGTTGGACTCCCTTATAGACAGGGGAGTAATTGATGAACCTTGATTAGATCCAATGGGAACCAGTAAATAAGGTGTATTTGTATTATTTACTTGGTCACAAGTTGGTGACAGCAGTACAAGTGGAAGGATTACAGTCAGATACACTGACCATTTAGATAGAGGTAAATCTATCAAGGAAGTCACAAAAATAAATTCTTCCAATGAGCAAAATGATAGTGGGATCCCCTTCCAGTGAATGCAATAACAGATTCTTTTTTTCCCCCGAGTTCAGAACAAGATCTCGAGAGACCCTTCTCAAACTGGAGTTCAAAACATTCTCGTGCATTAAAGGATCTCTGTTTTCTGGTATTTCAGGCAGACTCGCCATACTCCCTTTTCATAATTTCCTTTACGGTTGTTTAATCTGCCAAATTCACAATAAACGATGGGTTAACGCACGAAAACCCGTCAAAATTGTCAGCGAAATCAACTTTCGTTTTGTTGTTGACGAAACCATTCGGAATATAAACCGGAAGTAGCGATTTCTTCAAAGAAAACGAAAATTCAAGAGCTTCGAATGAAATTTGAGTTGTCTCTCTTTGATCAATTCAAGTGAAAAAGCTGGAAAATTTGAACGCGGATTTTGTTACCGTTGTATTTATTTTTTGGAGGCAATAAATACGAGCCAGCGGCCAGGTTTTTGCCCATGCGGCGGTATCTGAGAACCAGATAATTAATTTTACATGGCCTAAACACCTCCCTCTTGTTAACAGTCATCTTTTAATTTTCATTTTGACAGTGGAAAACAAAGATGCTGACCCTTTTATATGCTTTGTGCAGCAAAATGTGGAATATCTTCTATTGTGAAACACATAATTCATGTGAATAGTATTAAATAAATCAAATTTGAAGTACTGAGATAAAATGTGTGTTCACAAAGTAACATGAAAGATGGAGAAATAAGTTCTAGACTTCAAACCTGCAGCTAATCTTTGTTTTCTTCTGTGAAGTCTTTCTTTCATTCTTCTCTCTTGTTCTTCTTTATTTTCACCAAATAATCTGTCTAGTGTTTCCTGGTCTTCTAAAGCTGCACCTGTTGTTAGAAATCAGACAAACATGGAAAATAACATTACAATCTCTCATCTGAACACAAAACCCATGAAATATGTTCTTGTTTTTGTATTACATTTTATGAGTTTTAGTGTAAAAGCGTTGTTCCATTGCTTGGTTTTACCATGTATTTGCAGAGACTTAGATTCATGTGCATTTACTCCATATTCCTTCATTGCTTAAACAGTATAACTGCTCATAATGTACTTTAGATTTTTAATTTTCTGCCATCTGCATTTTCTTAACTTTGGAGACGAGTATTTGTCTAAGCTATATTTGCTGTATTTATTTCCACTTGTTGAGCAGGTCATAACATAAACAGAATACATATTATTGTCCCTTGTCTCTGACCTAACGGTCTACTTGTTCCTATTGTATAACAAATTTAGCAATCTCAGTAATCTATAGGGATGATAAAGTTGTTCAACAGCAATATAATAGCAGGTATGGCAAATAACATAACGATATCTTATCTGAATACAGAACCCATTGAACATGTCCTTGTTTTTAGTATATTTGTGATTTTAATAAACTTTGTGTGACACTGCTTCTTCCACTGGGTTGTACATCTTACAAATCCAACAATGCCATTCTGTTCATATACTAAGTTAACAATTTTTATCTATGTTTATGCCTAACTGCTGTTGCTTCATTGTTTTTCTTTGTTTATATATGATACTATAGTATGATGGTGTTACTGCTTCTTCTCATAATAAAGCTCAAGTATGGATCTGGTTCAATGTTTAAGATTGCTTGGTAACTGTTTGTGTATAATTAAAAGTTCTCTTGATTTTTGAAATGATGTGTTTTGAAATTTGCCTCATATCTCAAAAATATTGTGAAATGAATTTATTAGACAACAGTATTCATTGATAAAGTAACATTAGTTTTGTACATTAAAGCTGAACTCAGAATTACAACATACATGTATCTACACTAAAATCAAATTCATTTGTATTTTTTTTCTAATGGACAAACTGAGATGAATGCAAGCATTATGGGACTGTCATGTTCCTAATAATTGTACAAGACATTTTTTGTGAGTACCCTAAGCTTAG
>MJUU01036884.1:236590-249441 GCA_002080025.1 Modiolus philippinarum | reverse complement strand
TTTAGTTTTTCCAAAACGCTTTACCAAACTGCCTCATTATAAACTAAAATGGCGAAATTAAGCCTTTGGTATAAAGTATAAATTCATATAAAAACAATTTAGGAGGTGCAATGATGAAAAACAGATGTGCTATGCTTGATTTTCTTAAGGATGTTCGTTCCTTATGTTTTTGGATTTCTCTCAGATTTTCGGAATTCTCTGGTTTCATCCATTTAAAAGCATTATAATTTTTTGCCCATGGACCCCCTTAATTTTTCCCATAATTTCATTTTATTCATCTTTCTAAGCATTCTGTAAAAATTTAATTAACTTTTATTAATTTTCTCACATTCATTAGTGGTCAAACCCTGCTTATGTTAATCCTATAAAAAATCCGAGATCAGTTTCCCGCCAAATTTTCAATCATTTATAGCTCAAAAACGAGATCATCCACTTATCTTTTTTTTTTCACTCAAATTATTTCTTTCTTTAATTTTCTAACAAAAAATCACATTTATTCGAAATCCTTTATATTTTCATATGGAGTAGCGAACCCCCTTAAAAGAAATATATTTTTAACACTTGGATGTTTTTTTTAACATTAAGTTGGTACACACACGGTCTCGTTTTGTGCTCCTCTTTTTTGCAGAATTGTTTTGTTTCTCCTACATCGACTGAAAAAACTAGTACAGACTCATTAAGTAAAAGATGCAAGATCCTTCAATTTCACTTAAAGAACATTGATGATGCTCTTTCCATTAACAACGTATACTTTGCTAAATGGATATATCTTCCAGAATTAGAGATATAGGAAATAAAGAAACCACTAGTCCGAGGTCTACATCCTTTTCGACTTATACTTTGGATTCGACGGAAATATTTATTTCAGTAATAATGTATACGGCAGAATGGACGACTTCAATTTCAAAATTATAAGTATCTCTAACATAGAAAGCTTTATTTTTCTCCTGATTATAGTGTACGTTTCACAGTTGATTTGTTGAGAGGTAGCACCAATTATTCGGACTTACTCATTAGGAATAATTATCACCGTGAATGTCTTATTATAGATTCGATTTAAAAGGCCATAAAAAAGTTCTTTAATAGACATCAGTCCATTGTGAAAAAAAACGGCAGTAGAATACCAAAGGAACAAAGCACAAGATTACATAAATCAAAGCACAGAGACAAGGCAAAAGTAAGAACACCAGAAGACGGAAGAACAAAGACACTACATGCCAACAAAACACAAAATTCATCCGGTATTCTACTGTCGTCATTTCGTTGTTCAATAGAAGATGGGGATGTAGCTTCAAAAGTTAGCCGATTATTATCTTTGAATGCCTGTATTAAATAAGGACAGTTGCGGTTTACAATTTTCCGTTGGTTTATCACTTGCTTTTACCCATTGGATTTCGACTGCTTTCAACACTGTTTGGTAGTGTTGTTATAACCTTCATTGTATTTATGGTTTCCTAATTAATCCTACAAATAAACAGCTTTTTGCATCTGTTTCAGTCGTCAATTAAAAGCCATGGCTATGGGTATCCAACGAGTCAACAAAAAAGATTTTGTCACGGTTTAATTTGGCTAGATATCTTTTTTAAACTAGAGAAAACATCGTAAATAAAAGTAAGGATCCTTAATTGTACTAAAACGATTACCATTCCGTGATAATCATAGTTGTATACTTAATCTGATCAATAATACATCCTTACGTCGATTGCACTATACAAGTGATGTACATCTTCTGCAATAGGGTCTGTAAGTCTCGTCCAATTTTGGAACTTCAGGGCACATATAATTGCATTTTAGGCAAAAATATATGACGTTTTAAACCAAAAATGTGGACGTCATAATCCTCCGACATCATATTTTAGCGGGAAACGTTTATGAATTGAAATTTTATCGTGAAATCTCGGTGTCACATGACGAGACTTACAGGCCGAATATGATTGGTACTAGTATTTGAAGTATAAGGTAAACTTTTGTTTCTAATTCAATCAAATAAGATGCTTTAAAATATGACTGTTATTTACTGAACAAATAGATAAATTTTCTATACATACAAACATGCAAAAATATAATTATACCGTTGATACCATTTGAATTCAGCAATGTAGTGCAATTTTACCAATGTAACAGATAATCTTGAAACAGCTAGCCTTTTGAAAATCAAATCTGAAAGTGACTATAGCTCAGAAAATAGTCGTTTGAAGAATAGCAACATTACGCAATTACAATAAAGTTTCGTTTCCTGTTTAAAATGTGAATGAAAATGATTGCCTACAGACGCTTACTCGAAATTTCAAAGTTTCTAGCCTTATAACAAAATTAATATATAAGAAACACAAACGAACATAACTTAATATTAGAAGGTGAAAACTACATTATAATGCAAAATTTATTGGCATAATAAACATCGGCCATTATTGACAAAAATGATCACGACGAAGTCCCCCCTTTGATATATTGCTGGAAAATAATGAAATGAAACTAGTGCATATGTTTCATCTCAAAGTCACAATGAGGCTTTTTTCATACCTCATACATTGTAGTAAGTTGAAGTCGGCCAATTGGCACCAATATGTGGCCCGATGAATATGTACACCATGACAGAAATTTATAGAAAGTATATCTCTAACACGGAAAAAAGTCGATTATTCTTTCGAGTCATTGTGAGCTAGACTAGATCTCATTAACTACATGTAACTATTTCGACAAAACAGTCATAAAAAATTTCCATTCAAGCATAAATAGGAGCCTAAAAATCCAGTAATAAAAGCAAGAGGAATTTCTTAATATCATGCGTTTTATCGAATTTTTCATGATTTTCGTTCTTTTTTATTTTTGGTCTAAAATATCAAAATTATTTCGTTTTTATGGCATATTAAGGTTCCACTAAAGTAAAAAAGTAGGACACTCAGTAAACATAAAACATTTGTCTGTATTTCTCAAGCTGCAAGAAATGTAGTAAAATATTATTGCGAAATGCGCTCTACACGTACACACTGAGAAAATTGTAAATAAATTTGATTTTTTTTATTCTATAGGCGAATCTTTTCATTTAGTAAACACTCAATTTTCAAAAAAAAAATCATGAGGTCTAAAAAGGACCTATACGTTTCAAAATTGTTGTGGACGTATACTTTAAAATCAAAGGAAAGCAAGCTAATGCCGATTATTTGGAACTACTGTTCATTTTCAAGATTCAGTTTAATTTTGGAACATAGGGGAAGAAATTCCACACATTCAGGTCAGAAATTACCAAATTTCTACTTTAAGACAAACCAATGTTAGCTTGCCCTGCATTATACATCATAGTATTCGCCTATAACAATTTCGACTAGTATTAGACGTTTTCCTGACCTCCTGATATTTTTATTTAATTTGACTGTGTACCCAAGGAAAAGATTTGGTTATAAAATCTTGATTTTAAATTAATTTACAATTTATACAGTGTGCACGTGTCAATTATGATTAAAAGAATGCATTTCTTCATGATTTATTACCACATTTCATGTAGTTTGAAAAATACAGCCAAAAGTTTTATCTTTATTGTGTCTCCTAATTTCTGACTTTAGTGGAATTTTTATTCTTATTTTCTAGTCGTTCTATAAGGTGAACGACATAAGTTGTCGAAATGGTCATATGCAGGAACAAAATTCACAGTGACTTCTGTATTTTGTTCTTTATAGCAAGGATTACGTATGTTGTTTTTATCTCTCTACTGAATTCCTATTTATTGTTTATGTTTAATGTGTATTTGAATCTATGTTAAGAATTCAAATAAAATATTTTTTTACAAATGTATCTCACATGATTAGGACTCAACGATTTCAAAATAAATTGTAGCATTTCAAAATGTTATTCAAAATGCAATTGTATATCAAGGTAACTAATTTTGACATATATTTTACAATTATATATAGAAAATATGTAGTCTTCTGTCTATATTGTTATATTGTTTTGCGTGTTTGTCAACAATATGTCGACCTGTATAAACGTTTGGACTAACTATTGAGACTATCACGGCCAAATAATGCTTCACTCATGATCAGTTATTTCGCAAATATAGCTATAATTATCTCGGACAACTTTTATATTCTTTGATATCAGTGCACAATTTTGCTAATGCCACTTGAGCTCGAGGCAAAAACATGGATTCTTATGTCTGCCCATTGGAAAAATAAATCTCAATATCTGCTAAAAGTACCAAATTCTCAATTAATTTCCATTGATCCATAATATATGTTATTCGATCTAATTTTTAAACCTAAACATAACCAGGTTTGCTTTTGAATAAATTTTTCTCTTTACTCATTTATATATTTACACTTTTAAGTGTACTACAGTCGCAGATAATATGTTAATTGTGCGAAATAAAGATTTTTTTTGTGAGACACAATAAGCCAATGAGTCCTATTTTACCAATCTGTGGCATAAATATTAAGAATTTTGTCGGGAAAAACAATACACTCGATGGTCCCGTTTCATCGCACCCGCGGCATAAAAGTTAATTTGAAAAAAATGGAAACAAAATATTTGTCAAACAGAGTTTATTCAGGTACCCATTAAACCTGTTTAACCCTTCCTTTGGCCGAGTTCCTAGATCCATCGTTTTTTACGTTTGTCTTTTGTCTTATTTGTACTTTACTTGTGAAGTTCCCTGGCCGGTTGTAGCATGTAGTTGTAAATGTTTCCTGATATCCATTTTATTTCATTTGATAGAGATGTAGATAAAATTTACAAATTTATAAATAGAATATAGTTAAAATATTTGTTAGAGAGGTAAATAATATGCACAAATGTATACATGTAAATAATATTTAGTTATTTAGGTAAAATGTATAGTTAAAATATAGTTAAATTATATAATGTACATGTATGAATATATACTTTGCAAAAAGTATTTGTAAAACAGACTTGTTTTCGTTATCATAAACTAGTTAAAACCTTTACTAAGTTTTATCATCGATACAAAGACGTAGTTCATAAATACAATGCAACCTGTAAACATCTTATCAAGGCTGGTATTTCACATCCCTTATTTTACGGTAAGGTTTTACATAAGAGTAAAAAATACTTAAACTCGCCTAACAAACTTATAAAACCTTTAAATCGTCTAATTCATAAGGGTTATAATTACGGTATTGTCGTCAAGTCATTACGTATGGCCTTCTTTGGTATTAACATTGATTTTTTGATAGGGTCTTTGCATTTTAACTAAACACATTCTAAATTTCTAAAATCTTTATTGCATGGACACGGGTTATGTATTCCGGTATATGCATGAAATCATTATGCTAAACTCCTCACATGAAGGGATCTTGGTGGAAGCTGTATACTGAGGGTACATAACTTACTTTGTCAGTTGGTAATGGGTCTGGAGCTGGCATGTCAGTTAACTGCCAGTAGTCTCTTGTGATTTCATGTTTATGTCCGCATATTTAGTTCTTTCAGTTTCATTTTTCACAATTGACTCAGTCCTGTTGCCAACTGAACTTTACTGTTGTTACGATTGTTTTTTGATTAATCACATTGGCTATAAGGGGAAGGTTTGGGCCAAATAAAACTAGTTTAACCCCACCGCAGCAGGTTTGCGCCTGTCCTAAGTCAGGAAATTTATTAAACCTTTGTGTGTCTTGTCTTTTTTCTAGTTAGTTTACTTTATGTCTATAGCAGTCTAGGATGATGTTTATTTTGCTGAACTTGACTACTCTATATTCAGAGGCCGACTCCGACCTGCCGTTGGGAGTGGGGTTTTCTCATCCTTCATTGAAGATCTTATGGTGGCTTTGAGTTGTTATAACTCCCCTTTGGGTCGTTGTCTCTTTGACACATTCCCTGTTTGCCTTCTTTTTTCTATTGATAGACATGTAGTTAAAATAAATAAATATACATACAGTAGGATGCAGACATAACCTTTCGTCCAAGTTAACTTGGGGAGCAGTCATGAGAAAAGTCTACGACCAGAACAGGTCAGAGCAGTTAGGGCTCTAAAACAGTTCCAAAGTTAACTTATTGCAGTGTTTATGACTTGAAAACGGTCCTAAGTTAACTTAGAGGAGCTTTTATGACTTGTTCAAGTTAACTTGGCGAGATGTTATGTCTACCCCCTACTGTATTTTTGTCGAATTCGGAGGTCGTGTTTTCCAACAGACAATAGGGATTCCTATGGGAACTAATTGTGCGCCGCTTTTAGCTGACCTATTCCTTAAATCGTACGGGGCCAAGTTTTTACAAGGGCTTATTCAAAGAAAACAAAAATAATTAGCCCAGTCCTTCAGCTTCCGCTACACAGACGATGTACTTTCTCTTAATAATCCTAAATTAACGGAGTATTTACATCAGATCTATCCCAATGAGCTTGAAATTAAAGAAACAACTGAAACACCTACTTCAGCTTCGTACCTAAATCTGTTATTGTATATTGACGAAGATGGATGTTTGAAGTCTAAGCTGTATGATAAGCGTGATGATTTTAATTTCCCAATTGTGAACTTTCCCTTTCTTAGTAGCAATATACCTACTTCTCCAGCCTATGGAGTGTACATTTCACAGTTGATTCGTTACTGTCGAGCGTGTAGTTTGTAGAGTGATTTTTTTAACAGAGCAAAAACACTGTCCCAAAAGCTGCTTAGTCAGGGATTTGTTCAACCTATGTTAATTTCATCCCTCAAGAAATTCTATGGCCGTCACCATAACATCATCGAAAGATATGAAGTGTCAGTATCCCAAATGAAAATGGACATTTTCTTTTCGTAAAATATTTTAGCTAGATTCACGTCTTACCGGATTTGACTACCGACTTTGACATTTTCCTGGATTGACCCACTCACGGTGTGACGGGAGCTGTTAACAGAGCAGGACATGCTTACCCTTCCGGAGCAACTGATGTCACTCTCAGTTTCACTGGAGTTCACACTGTGAGTGCTTTGTTTTGAATGTTGTGATTTCTGTTTCTGTGCGTTGTGTCTGTCTAGCGTCGTTGTTTTGTGTCTGGCGTCATTGTTTTCTGTGTTCTCGTTTTGGCCATGCCTTTGGACGTCGATTTTTGTAAATTTCACTCCTTTGTTCCTTCATACATGTATGTTAGTTATTAAAACGTATAAAATATTACTTAAGTTTAGCTACCCGGCAGTTTAGCGGCGAGCACTCCTTGCCCATATTTCAACAACATCAAAATACCGAAGTTATTGTAAATTTAGTTTCTGCATAAAGCCATTTCAACACCTTATGTCTCCTAAGTGGAGGTAAACGCTAAACATTTGGAAAACCATCAACTCAACGATGTTTAAAACCTGATAAAGAACAAACAACCAAATATGATCTAAATGGAAGGCAAAAATTAGCCAAAAAATCCATAAATAGTAAGATCTATATCGAATACTTAACGGACTTATGACAATTATGATACAAATAATAAATTTGATGATAACAAATATAACGATTTCATAACAAAATTCTGAGTTAGCTCCGAGAATGTGGATCTCAGGAGATAATTAAATCTATATAAATTTTGAAATGAGCTATTGAAGGTAAATTACATTTTCTAGTAAAATTAAAAACTAGAAAAGACGAAATATGACAATTTAAATAATACTGAAAAAAAAATACAAAGACTTCAAATATATGATTAAGATGTCAAACATCAATTGACGACCCATTTAAAGATTATCAGTTGTATCAATTATGATATAAATGAAGCCCCTTATACATGCACAGTTTTGCATCTATGTGTTTTTTAGGTATGCAAATTCAAACAAATGTGCTTATACTGCACGTGAATGCAAGTACATATCTGAGTTAACTTAAAGGGTGTAATTTTGCATGAGATCAGGGGCAAGTGTAAATGTACATTTTTCAATGTGTAAATTAACATGGTATGTATTTTGAGCATGTGAATTCAAGGAAAAAATTCACGTTGTGTAAATCACTCTTTCTATCAATGAAAAGGAAAGAAAAGGTCTTGCAACTTGATTTGAACCACGGACTTATGTAGTCTCTGTGGTATTATTGTGCCAGTTTTGTCTATCACTTGTGCATTTAGGTTTCATACATTTAGAAATTTTACACAATAGTTATATAAAATGTAAAAGACAGTTCCAAAGAATTAAGATTATATTCCTCATCATTTTTACACCATTCTGATTGAAAAAGTTGAACTAAAACCCATGAGCTTAAATCTGTTGATGGATTTACATAATACAGAAATTACGTAAGAGAGAGAATTTGATACTGTTCATTAGCCGTTCCGTTCATCATGATTTCGTGCATGACGTAAAGGATTTAAACAAGGTAAAGAATTTCATACGGATATCACCAGAGAAATAAAAGTTTCATAATTTTTCTGTCTCATTTCAACGGTGACCGATTATCTTTATAGTTTAATATGTTGATAGGGTATGTAAGTCTCGTCATGTGATACCGAGAATTAACGATGAAATTGCGATTTGAAAACGGTTACAGCCAAAATATGACGTTGCAGGATTATGACGTTCAAATTTTCTGCCTGAAACGTCATATGTTTTTGTAAAAAATTTAACTTTCGAGCACAAATTATGTCCCCTGAAATTCGAAAATTGAACGAGACTTACAGACCTATGATATGATGATTCCAAAACATGCATAGTATGAACAATCTTTAATATATTTTAAAAATTATCCTCTCACTTTATTATCATTTCTATGTAAAATCCTTAATTTTTTCCATTTCAGTTTTTTAGCTTAAAAAGACGGTGACCCCCTAATTTCTAATTTAGCTTTTTCAGTATATTAAAGCACTAGTTGGTGTTCTTGCTTTTGCCTTGTCTCTTGACTTTGATTTGTGTAATCTTGTGCTTTGTTCCTTCGGTATTCTACTGCCGTTGTTCTATGTTGTATGGTAGCATACTATGACGAGGTAGCATAGTATCATTACGATCGGTGCTGTTGAAATTCCAGTCAATTGCTGAGGGGAAGGTTTCGAAGACTCATCTGTATTAATAAGAAAGTCTCATTAACTCGAGAATGTCAAACTGAAACAATTGACATAAAATCTAGACATTTTACCAACAATTATTCATGAGCATATTTTACAGCAAATTAACATTTCACTTTTCAATAAATTAAATTTACAGTACAATTTTGATATGCCAAGTTCCTCAGTTGTGTCTCAGTTGTGAAATCACTGTCACTTGATTCTGACATATTTATGACCTCACCACAGACTTTACAAAATGTCACTATGTCATTGAAGCAAACAAATCAATTTATATGATACAGAGACGTTTTGACATTAACAGTAAAAATGTAATTGGCGCATTTCTTTTCCGGAAATTTTCAAATATTATTTATTACGTTTCCGAAAATTAAAAGTTTACGTTTCCGAAAATATTCATGTTTTACGTCTACGAAAATTTACCTGGTTAATAAGGTAGCTTTCATTTATATTACAATTTGATTTATAATGGTTAAAATGTTTGACAAAAAATATTTCCATAGCATTTGGACTAGCTTCACACATTTTTAAGTGACCAATTAAGATTTTTTTTTTTAATGTTAATTGCATGCATACTATTAACAATGTTAAAACTATGTTAATTTCTACTTTAAACACACCTCTTGTATCACTTTCAAGTGACTGGGGACTACTAGAAATACCATTGTATTAACAAAGGTATGCCAGAATAAAGTATTTGCATTTGTATTCAAAAACACACCGTAAAGTAAGCAAATCAGTAAGACTTCACAGGTAAATCAAGTAAAAAAATCAACTGTGAACATGTTCACTATTCATTTGATACAAGTATGAACATAATTACCGAAGATGTTCACCTGAGAAAACATCAAAACAATTAACTTTTTTGGCTATAGTAATACGTGTTTCTACTTAATAGTGTATGTGATACGTTAGTACAGAGTACAAAAGTTACAGAAAATGACCAAAGCAGCAGATTTTAGGGGGTAGACCTGGGTTGTGGGGAGATACCTCGGTTTTTTACTTTCGCAATAGTTACTGCTGATGAGGAATTCATTTCCCAAATGGCCATACAGCTCATTAAATTATTACGGTTGGGGTTAACATATGTGTTATTGTCTCATGTGTATTTACTCCATATCCTCTCGTAAATTATTACGTGATAGGTATAATTAGAATTTCAGAGTTGTAACATTTTATTTCAAACATTAAAAAACAACGGCAGTAGAATACCGAAGGAACAAGGGAAGCGATGACTACAAAAATCGAAATCCGAAGACATGGCAAAAACGGCAACAGAGAAAAACAAAGACAAAACAAGGATGTGAGGCAGCTTCAAGCACGGAAATAAAAAGACGACATTAAAAGCTAAGGCACTCATAGTGTGAACTCCCATGAAAACCGGAAGTGACATCAGGTGCTCCGGAAGGGTAAGCATGTCCTGCCCCGCTAGCGACACCCGTCACACTATCAGTAAGGCATAAAGTGTTTTGAAAGGTCTGTTTGGTAGCGGATTGGTTAATTTTCTTTTCTAACCCTTAGACAAAAACCAATGTGATCCATGATACATGCTACATCTCTAACCCTCAAACAGTATCATGGTGAAATTTGGAAAAGCTTTTTGTAAAACTCTATAGTATGAAAACAATCACAAGGACAAATCGGTAGCACAAACATCACTCACGAAGACAAAACTAAAATGTTACAATATGATATACAAGACAACACGAAAAACGAAAGCACTGAGTGTGAACTCCCATAAAAACCGGGAGTGACATCAGGTGCTCCGGAAATGAATATTGTTTTTGTGATATAAATAACTACCCTACATCCAGCTATTAACTCTACATTAACTCTACATTTTATGCAATGATATCGAAAAACAATGAAAATATATGACACTCAGATTTCTTTCAGATTCAGCAATTTCATTAATTTTTTATTACTTTTTTTTAAATAAAAAAAATGCAATGGTAGACTTTTCTAAAATTTTATTATATTTTACATAAATTAATTTCCTTTCTTTTCTCAGTTTATTGTGAAAATTAAACGACTCAATTTTTTACAACAAGTGTTAAATCTGCTATAAAAATTGGGTAAGCCGTTTAGTCTATAGGGTTCATATCACCCATGGTTTTCAGTTCAAACTATTGAAATATGTTATTTATATCATCTTTTCTTTCACACATGTTTATACTACAGAATTGTGTACTTGAGATCATGAGATATCAAACAAAAATTCAATTAGTGACTATTTTATACACCAGAATCAAATCCCTAACGGACCAAATAATATATGGAAACAGGTTATCTTTGGAAGGGTAAAAATTGTTGAAAATTGCTTAAAGTTAACATGAACATATATAGTTTAAATACTGTAAAAATTAGAAAAAAAATAAACGAGTGGAAAATTTTAGGCATACATATACCCAGGTCTATCCCCTTAAAATAACAAGGAATAAACATTCAAAACTTATTAAATCATATTTAGGTCGTCTTATATGTCAAGGAATGTGTTGCAAAATTGATTACTTTTTTATTAATATGGAAGATTTTTTATTATAATTCAAGATTTTTATTAATATCCAACATTTTTCATTTAAATGCAAGAATTTATCATTTAAATGCAAGAGTTTTTTATTGAAATGCAATATTTTTTTTTTTATTACAATGCAAGATTTACTTATTATTATGCAACTTTTTTTATTATTACTATGCAAATATTTTTTATTGTAATGCAAGATATTTTATAATAATGCAAGGTTTTTTTTAATAATGCAAGGATTTTTATTATAATGCATTTTTTTTTATTAAAATGCAGGATTTTATATTCGTTCATAACTCGAATAATTCAAGCTCTCTCCGTTTCCGATTCTCTCCTTGTAGCGATCGTAGTGAGTGGAAGGAAGTATTCTGATATGTTGATATTTCCCTATCTTTCTTTATACTCTTGACCTTGAAATTGTCCGGAGCAGATCTCAGAACATTGAAAACAATTATGTTACCCATAACTTGAAGTCACCACTACAGAGGTTTTACGGTCGGCATCACAATCTTGTGGACCGCTATCTGTTTCCCAGATGACAACAGATCTTTTTCTCTGCCACTAAAGTTTGTTATTCCTCTACCGGGTTTGACTTTACTACTGGAGTTGACATTTTTAACACGCTGGGTGTCTTATAACAAAAGGAAATGTTTACTTTACCGGTGCACGTGATCTTACCCATGGTTTCTTATTGGTTCCGTGTTGTTCATTTTTGTAGATATGGGTGCCTTCAGTTTCTTTTCTGTGCCGTTCTCATATTATGCCTTATGTTTCTTTGTTTATCAGACGTTGTTATTGTCCTTGAATTGTTCTTTTTAGACTCGCTGTTCGGTTCACACTTACTTTATGAGCTGAAAAGCATATCTTTTTGAGGCTGGGGTGTCTTCATTCAGAGTGCTCATAAAGAATAGGGTTTCTATAGTAATTTTTTTAACATTTTGGATGTTTTCTACACATGTATCTAAAACACTACTGTCAGTCTCTTAATAGCAGCCATAAGTCATTAAGTATCAAGTTCTAAACCATTGGAAATTTACACTAACTACCGTTGACATAAACACACACCGAAAATTAAAGTTTTTTAGAATTTCATTTTTATTTACATTTTTTTTAATTTAATTTTTTTTCTTTTATCATTTATTTATTTATTTTTATTTATTTATTTTTTTTTATGGAAGGTGTATACTGAGGGTACAAATGTACATAATTTTATTTGTCAGTTGGTAATGGGTCTGGAGCTGGTATGTCAGTTAACTGCTAGTTGTCTTTTGAGATTTCGTGTTTATGTCCGTATATTTAGTTCTTTCAGTTTCATTTTTCAAAACTGACTCAGTCCTGTTGCTAACTGAATTTTACTGTTGTTAC
>MJUU01036884.1:225710-236544 GCA_002080025.1 Modiolus philippinarum | reverse complement strand
TTTAACCCCGCCGCAGCAGGTTTGCGCCTGTCCTAAGTCAGGAAATTTATTTAGCCTTTGTGTGTCTTGTCTGTTTTCTACTTAGTTTACTTTATGTCAATACGAGTCTAGGATGGTGTTTATTTCGCTGAACTTGATAACTCCTATTTAAGGGCCGACTCCAACCCGCCGTTTGGTGTGGGGTTTTCTCACCGTTTATTACAGATCTTATGGTGGCTTTGAGTTGAAAATACTCCCCTTTGGGTCGTTGTATCTTTGACACATTTCCCGTTTCCCTTCTTTTTTCTATTATTTATTTAAAAAGGGAACACCTGTCAATTTTTTAAGGATATCTATAATCCGATATTAAATTCCCTTTCGGAAATGTTCATGTTCTTCTCTTCGAACAAAGTTGTTGTCGCAATTATTCGAGGACTTCTCTCAAGAATGGTTTGCGTACGGTATATAAGAAATATTTTATTTTTAAAATAGGCCATGGGCTGAAATCATTTTCCGTGCACCCTCCCCCCATCCACGTCCCATCTAGACCGATTTTTTTCAGTCTTTTCAGTCCCTCTTCAAAACAAAACATGTTAACACGAATATAACCTGCACGCATAGACAGTATAGGGCCACTTTTATAGTACACCCCGAAAAATTCTTGTATTTTCGTTTTAACCTAAGTTTCATCTTTTAAGCTCCATAATTATTTAATATGTACTGAAATTTGGTACCAAATTAAAGCTAATTAAATATCATTTACAATGAACTCAAGTTTGGGCACTTTACGCCATTTTTATTATCTGGGGATACAAAAAATGTACCCCTCCTCCTGCAAAAAAAAATAGCGAAAATGACAATTTTAGGCTGTCAATTCCTTTCAGATGAACAACTCTCGTCATTTGATCTAGTTTTTATGCCTAAATGCCTAAATTATCAATTGTGATACAATGTTGGAAAATAAAACCATTAAAGTCCATGAAATATTGATTTTCGGTATAAAAAGTTTGAAAAATGGAAATTTTCGGAAATTTAAATTTTTCACAATTTCGACTTTCTGACTTTATGGTCGTAAAAATCTGAAGATATATTTAATAATTGCCGATGTAATAATGCTTAAAGATATGTTAACAACAAATCGTGAACAAACATTTTAGTTTCAGACGTATTTTGGATTCAGAAATGTCAAAATTAGCACCCCTCCCCTAAAAATTAAGGGAAAATATGAAATATTGAGGCTCTAAATGATTACAGAATAATGTTTTATTGGAATTCTAGTGTATTTTTCTAAAGCTGACATGCAGAGGATCATTTAAGTAGATTTATACTTTTTAAGAGGTCTCTTTTTGACTCTTCTGCTCGAAATTGTATGCAAAATGGGAATTTTCCGTTTTCAGAATTTCTGCTGTTTTGACTTTTAGATGCAAATACTTCATGAAATTGATATATAACTTGAAAATGTTGTTTCGATATTCTTTCATTATATCTATATCTTAGCCAGAATAAAATATGTTTTTAAACATTTTAGAATAACTACAGTCTCATAAATTACAAACCTATTACCCCTTACCACAAATATTCAACACAATTTATTTCATTTTATTCAGCTTGAAAAGCTTAAACATTGGATAAAGGTCCAATAACATATCATATAACACCAAAATACACAGAGACACCCATATATCACAAATAAGATCGTGTGTGTGGTTTATGGGCGGTTATACAACAATGCAACTTTGAATTTTGTAAAATTCCGAAATTCTGAAAAATCCCATTTTTCACGAACATCGCTCAAAATATACAATTTTACCCATATTTTGGCGTTGAAATTGCATATTGCGATATATAAAATGCATTTTTTAAAAAGAAAGTAAAACAATAGTATGCTTTGTTCATATAAATGTACAGACATACATATTCTGGTAATTTTAAGAATCATTTTCTTGGGGTAGGGTTAAAATGTTCGGTATTTAGAGTCACATTGAACACTCCTTGTTCTTCTAAACATTGTTTTTAGATAATTAATAAATCGGTTAGATTTTATCTGCACTGAGGAGACATAAGTTATCGAAATGTGCATATGCAGAAATTAAATTCACAGTAACTTCGGTATTTAGTTATTTAGAACAATGATATTGCATATCTGCATATAAATCCTCAAGATTTGCCACATATAACTATTTAAAAGTGAATTTTGGACAAATCTGAAATGCTGAAAGCTCCCATTTTTCGTCAATTCTGTACAAAATATTGAGTTTAAGCTGACAAGTGGGACTTAAAATAACAAATCGTGATAGAAATTATGCAACATTGTTATATGCAAAGCAGATTTTGTGTGTTTTGGTTATGCGAATAAAGTAAAAAAAATGACTATTGTAAGGAAAACTTGTTGGGGTAGGGGTAAGTTTTTCGGTATTTAGAGTCACATTAAACACTCTTTGTTTTTCTAAACAGTGTTTTAAGATAACTAACGTATCGCTTAGAACAATTAAATGACATATTTGCAGATGAATCCGCCAGATATGACATATATTACGATTTAATAATGAAATCTGAAATATTGAAAATTCCCATTTTTCATCAGTTTGGGCCAATTATTGAGTTTAAGTCAACAAATGGCTGTTATAATACCAAATCATGAGGTAATTTATGCAACATTGTCATATGTAACACACATTTTGCGTGTTCTGGTTTTTTTATGCTAACATAGACAAAAAAATTACAATTTTGCAGTAAATCTTTTGGGTAGGGGTAAGTTTTATTGATGTATGATGGTTTATATTACATAAAAATGGCCATTATTTGTAATAGTTGTAAAGCAAATATAATAAGCTTTCATTTGATACCTACCTAAATTATATTTGTTTACTAAAAAGTAATTTTATGCAAAAGAATGACAAAACTTCAAAAATCCATTCTATTTGAAAATAAAACTTTGGTCATTAAAAATATGTTAACATTATGTTAACATGTTTTATATTCAAGAAAAAAGTTTAAAAAACTAAAAACAATTTTCAGAATTGGGAATCGAGATGCACTTCGGGTTCTTTAGACCATCAAGTTTACGCAATTTAAATGAAAATATCTGAATTTTCCTCAATTTTTCATGGGGGTAGGGGTACGTTTAATGGCGCTATGGAACGCATTGGGCATAGAAATTGTAAAAATTTGGGTTCTTTGTGAAGCTCATACAATAAGCAATCAATTAATACATCTTGTTCATAACTGGGAAGCATTTGGTAAACATTTTGAAGCAACTGAAAGTAAAACTTGAACGAAAAACGAAATTTTCCAAAATTTCGGCTGGTGGGTCTAAAAATGGGCCCTATTCCACCAGTGTGTTCAGGTTATGCTCGTGTTAACATGTTTCATTTTGAAGGCAGGATGTATGTGGACTTAAAAAATGGTTTGGGTTGGGAAGTGGGGGGTGCACGGGGGTAATTTCAGCCCATGGACTAAAATATTTGATAAGAAATATTGTGCATTTGATATATGTAAGTAAGTAAAATTCTATTTAAAGTTGGTATAAGATGAACAACTATATATCACAAGCTCTAAAGAGCTTTTGACACAAATAAAATAATTAAAATATCGAGTTACTGTAAAATCAATCAAAGTTCAAGACTGTGCCATCACCATTGAGATCCATTAGATCGTTAACATGCTGCTTAAAACTTGCAATATTTTGTATATGTAAAATTAGAGGTTGTCGGAACGACAGCTATCCCCGCACTCCCCGTTTGACACAGAAGACAGTTGTTTTACACCCTGGGCATAATTTTTCTCAATATTTTTGAAATCAAACTACTGATAGTCGTTATTTTTACAAAAAGAATTTAATGATCAGAATTCCCAAAAAATAAGTGGTCTTTGAGACTTTCAGGAAATAAACCAAGATTGGAATCAAATATTTTTTGAAATAAAATTGATTAAACTTAACAAATTATTTTCGTATGGTTGCTAGGTAGAATTCCAAAAAATAAGTGGTGTTTGAGACTTGAAGGAAATTTACCAAAATTGGAATCAAATATTTTTGAAATCCAATTGATGAAAATCTTTGTCCTAAATTAAAGAAGCTATTTAAGTATGGTTGCTAGGTAGAATTCCAAAAAATAAGTGGTCTTTGAGACTTTAAGGAAATTTACCAAAATTGGAATCAAATATTTTTGAAATCGATTTAGTTAAAATGTTTGTCCTTAACTAAGAAATCGTTTTAGAATGGTTGCTAGGTAGAATTCCAAACAATAAGTAGTCTCTGAGACTTTAAGGAAATTTAGCAAACCTGGAATCGCATTTTAGAATTCTAATTATTGAAAATCTCATTTTCTATCAAACAGTTGCTAAAATACATAATTATATGCTCAAATTTAAAAAAAATATGAGTCTTTGACATTTTCAGGTAATTTACCAAAGTTGGAACCGGAAACATAATTCCAAAAGCTTATTGCAAATCTACAGACTATATGCAACAATTCTGCAGAAAGATTTTATCCCTACTTCCAAAAATGTAGGAGGAGTTTGAGTTACATGCCACATGTGTCAAAATCCACAACTTTGGGCTTTTGTCAAAATCAACATCTTGGGGCCTCTTGTTTGCACCAAGATAAAGATAAAAAATCCGAAAGTTTATTGCGCATCTACAGACTCTATGCAACAATTCTATAACAAAATTAAGTCCATAAATCCATAAATGTCGGAGGATGTGTCACACGCCACATATGTAAAAATTGGGCCTCTTGTTTGCACCAAGAGCAATATCGAAAATTCGAAAGCTTTTTGCGCATCTACAGACTATATGCAACGATTCTACAACAAAATTAAATCCTTAAATTCAAAAGTGTAGGAGGAGTTTGAGTCACAAGAAAAGTGTGACAGAGGAGGAGTTCGAGTCACAAGAAAAGTGTGATATATGAAGTTTTGAAAATAAATCAGCTTTGCGTTTTGATCGTGTAAATGCATAAAGTCTTACGCATCTCGCATTAATCAGGGACACATAACAGTGGACTCAATCTGATTTTCAGTGACGAATAAAAGACAAAATCATGCGGATAAAACTTTCAATTTCCGACGTTTAATGATGTATAATCAAATGAAATGCCAAAAATACCGGGAATTTCAAAATGGCAACGAATACGAAACGCTTTTGTCCAATAGCGCTTATATGTTTTCTTGAAATAATTTCGTAGCTTTGGGATTAAAAAAGCTTAGTACGGTCATTTCTCAAAGATTGTTTAAACTATAGAACCATGCATCCTATAAATTTGTCTTGATTCATTAAAATAACTTTAAAGTTAGGTCAATGTATGATGTAAAAGTGCGTAAAGGGATAACCCAATGTATGCCATAACAATCTTGATATATGTCTATCCGACATTTGCCAACTGGTGTATGTGTATAAATTCTGTATGTCAAACAATAAGATATCAGTTTAATGTTCGTTCTGTTGGAATAGATATATATTTTGGTTTGTTTTACTAAATCTCTAAAGTACAAAACTCTTGAAAAAATAAATAACGATGAAAGACTGGATCAAAATTATTCATCTTACAAGCAATAAAAATCCAAAAATAGGTAGCCTCATTGAAAGAAGCTATTTCGCAATAAGTAACTAATAATTTTGATTTATTTTATGGGAACAACGAATTATTTTTATTGAGTCTCCTAATTGCTAACAGAACATAATGCTTAGACTTATGATATGTTTATTTTAATGGGGGAATGAGCAAAGTGTGGTGCATCGTAAACATAAGAATGCAGATGTTTTGTCAAACATTAGCGATAGTATATGGTTAATGTCCCACACACGGAAAACCATTTATCTTCCAATTATCAAAAGACAAACGTTTCTATGATGCTGTAATGTATACGATATCGTGCAAAATTAAAAGCTGAATTCCAAGTCGCATGTACGGTGTGACGTAAGTGGAATAAAATATTATAAAGAGAAAAAAAACATTGTAAAGAGAAAAAATGCAAAACAATCAAAAATACAATACGCAGCAATTCTGATGCAACACAATGGAGATAACATGACAGAGACCAAACAAACGCCAAAAAACTAAAGCACTAAAAGTGGGAATTCTTTTACTAAAATGGAGATATCGTCAAGTCCTCGTGGTCTACTAAACGCTTGGCGTTTCATTTTGTTTAATTAATTCCGAAATGCTTATACTACTCGAGGAACAATATAGAAAAACATGATCATTACTCATTTTTTTTTTTTTTGCTTTGTTGACTAAAAAAGGGTTATAATGAAAGTGTTCATTGCAAAGACAGCTTTACGAAATTGAACATCAATACAGATTACCAGAATCCCAATGCACGTATTTACCGAAAAGGTCAGAGCTGGAGGATTTGTTGCCTGACGTCAAGGCGTAAGACAACACTGATTACAAGTTGAAAGGTAACAACTCAGCGAATCTCGTAAGACGATGGAATAAGATGAGTTGCTGTTTAAATTTTTCCATAAATATAGATAGGTATAAAGTCTCCAAAGAGGTCTTTCTTGAGACAAAAAACTTCCATAAATAAACGAACAAGCTAAAATTCCTGTCGAACTGCGATAAAGGTAAAAGGTTGTACGCATAATATGTCAACGTTAAAATAAACATAAAAAATATAGAGGTGGGGATAGGCAAAGGACCTTCGAAACTGCTGTCTTTAAAGAGCCGTGGAAAACAAAAAAAAATTGTTGAGATGGTAAGTATTATATCACTGGTAAAGTCAGGTAAAATAAATTTAACGTTCCCCGTATAGAGCAACGACAAAAAATGGGATGAAATAACAAATTTGAAAAAAAAAACGAGAAATGGAGAGGAGCGGAAAATTAAGCTTTCTATACGAGACCAAAAATGATAAATAGAAATTAATAAAAACATAAATATGTAGTTAATAATAATTAACGATACCAGTTCAAGTCCAACACTAGGTTTTACTATTGATTTTTGGGGTTTGGGTTCCAGAGTGAATATAATTTGTTTTTCTAGCTATTGTCGGTGTTTTCGTGAACTGTCGACATGAGTAAGGACTTTTCACTTTTATGTCGTGCAAGGAATGTTGGCGAAACCTCAAAATGATTACTGACGGATATATAATTTAGGAGATATCGCAATGTTAGATGGGCAATTTTACAAGAAGCTGCCCGCTGACAACACGAGAGAAAACAGCACTATCCTCTCCTTCATTTCCCAGTCTGTCGACACTGAAAACATATCTTTGGAGGCAAGTTGTCCGACAACCATAGATCCGAGAACACCTCGTTTTATATGACTCCGAAGATCCATAAGGTGTCTAACCCCGAAAGACCCATTGTCTCCGCCAGTTCTCGTCTGACTGGAAAGTATTTCTACCTTTTTAGCACATAGTGGAAAATCTGCCTTCGTACATTTAAAATTCAGTTTTCAGGACAACGATATACTAATATTGACTATGGATATAAGTTCCATATATCGGCTCTTTTCAACCGGTATTCCTAACAATGGCGCAATTCTAGTGGTCAACTCAAGCATTTTCGTAATGGAAAAAGCCTATCCGTATGCGTCCACCGACATTATTCTTAGACTTACACAATAAGTTCTTACACTCAGTACGTATCAGTTTAATGATAATTATATTCTCAAATTGGTGAAGTTGCGATGGGAACGAAAACGAACCCAAGCTTGACTTGCTTTTTTTGTCAGTGTTTTGGAAGGAAAGACGTTCTCAGTGTTCACAGGGCCACTTTCGGATTTATACAAAACATTTATTGATGATGTATTTGTGCTACCTCCAAAAGACGACGTGAACTGAAGACATTTATCAACTGTGTAGACCTATCATTCAGCTATCAAGTACATTTTCGTCATCAGTAAATCTATACTCCCCTTTCTAACATTTAATGTATGATTCAAGAAAACGGTCTATCGACATCAGTTTTTTTACAAACCAACAGATACACATTCTTATTTGGATTATTCGTTAACCCTAAATCTCAGTTTATGCGGCTCAGACTAAGACAACCCATAGCAGACAGGGTCGCGTGAACACGGGTAAATGTCCAATCCAACGTTTTGATTTGTTCGACGTCACAGTTGCAACAATAATAAACTCCATGAGTTATTTGACGTCACAATTGAAAACACCAGAGGTAATGACTAGTTTTACTTTCCTCCAATTTGATTGTTGTATTTTACGAAAGAAATTGGTTCTTAAATTCGACCAAAATTAAAGATCGGGATATCTTCCACTCGCGATCGTTTGAGAAAATCTATGCCTTTTGCCCTAGTTTCACTACGGGAAAGACTTAATGTCTTACACTCGTTGTTCTATTGCTAGGTATAACCATGCATTTGTAAAGACTGTGTCTCGTGTGCATTTTCTTTATGCCATTTGATTGTTTATTTAATCTATGTAACGTATTTGCAAAATAAGTGAACGCAGCTTCAGACAGTCGTTGTCGATTCGTTGTCGATATCGAAAAATACGGTATTCACTCGTAATTTAATGAGTTAAAATCAAGATCTTCTGAAAAGGAGGTCAATACAAACGAAAATAATTATTGTTGTGATTCTACCGGTTTCGCTTTATTGAAATAAATTTTGTTTATAGGTGTGATTATAACATTTGTTTTTACATGTTAACTGTGTTCACCAGAAGGAGTATAAGAAACAAAGGTAACCAGTGTTAAGGTAGATAGACACTAATATTCATATCCATGAGATTTTGTTATAAGTCGGCACAATTGAAGAACCGATCCTACTTACCTGAAATTTGTAATAAAAATTATGGGTTACCATGCTTGATTTTTCTAAAACTGATGTCAAAGTTTGGTCATATTTAGCCATTTTTTCCACTGAATTTACAAAGAATGCACGGATAAAATATGGACAGGCAATTTTTAACTTCATAAAAATGACCCTTTTATCCATGAGAATTTTATATGATTTTGTAAATAGATAGTTTATGATGTGATCTCTTAGTTACAACGAAAAAATGTATATGTCACCATGGTTTTAACGGAGATATTTTATAAAGTTTCCACAATAAACATTATTGACGGGAAAAGGGAGTTAATTCGCGGCAAAATGGACTAAATATGACGTTTCATATTAGTCAATCAATTATGACGTCACAAAGGAAAACCTGTCAAATGACTGTTCCGGCAAAGAAATCAAACTAAACACGTATTCGACTCTGTATTTTGCAAATGCGCGATTGCACTGCGCAGCGCAACAGTGTCTATCTACCTTAAATTAACTAGCTTGAGCTAGACTTTTACTCAAAAAACATTAACCTATCTTTCTATAATAATATTATGTGACTTCCTTGATAGAGCCTGCTTGCTGAAAAATTTTCTACTTAAACAAGGGTATGTTACCCAAAGCTTGAAGTCATCCCTCCAGAAGTTTTACGGTCGAAATCAGCATCTTGTAGACCGTTATGGGATATCTGTTTCCCAGATGACAACATATCTTTCCCTTTAAAGCATAATTGTTGTTTTCCCTACCTGATTTGATATGTTCAACACGGTAGGTGTCTAATAAGAAGCAGGAGATGCTTACTCTACCTGTGCACCTGATCTCGCCCATGTTTTTTTTATTTGGTCCGTTTTGTTAATCTTTGTATGTGTGTGTGTCTTCGTTTTTCTTTTCTGTGCCGTACTCATGTTATGTCTTTGTTTTTTCGATGTTGCCATTGTCTTTGGATAATGAGGCGAATTGTTGACGAAGACATATTGAGACTCGAACATTAACGATACTCTTGTACCTTTGAGAAGAGGAAGGCCCTTTTCTGTTCATTTCGAGTTATTTTATTCGCGCAAGCCTTGTATTCACCAGTATGGGACTTCGGTTTGAGGAGCTCTCGATATCCTGTAAATTGTTCTTGGAAATAATGCATGAAATATTCGTAATTGCTTTGGTAATGGTGTAGACGTTCTATGTTAAAAAAAAAACTTTTTGTGGATTTTAATACCTGTGACACCTGTGATATTTGATGAACAAGTCTATTTTATTAATTCATCTGTGATAACTAGCATTATAGACTTATCTTTTATATTCAATATAAGTGTATTTTATGATTTGATATTTTAGTTACTGTCATAATATTTTACTATTGCACCTGTATATTTTTTGTACGCAGTTACTGTTGCCCCGACAGTAGTTGCCCCTGATGTAAACAGGCAGATATCCAAATAAATATACACCGATATATTCGCTGATAGATTGGCATCTTTTCTTTACGTGAATTATCTGAATAAGAAGCTATATTCCATATTTTGAACCCCCGACAATACGTCACGTGACATATAATGCATAAATCTGATAAAGTGGAAGGTTTGTTCCTTACGCTAACTGTTTGAAGCATTCCTGAAATGTCGCTTTATATAGACTACGAATTGCAACATACATGTAGTGCTCCATATTCTTTGTTTCAAGTGGAATTACAGCGACTTACAAAAAAAAGAAATAAAAAAACTAAATATCGGTATCTGATTTTCAAAAATGTTTCATACATATGTTGATAAATGTGTGTGGAAACGAAATATATATATATATATATATATGCGTCTGAAGTCAAAGCCCAACTGAGTTAAAGTCTTAGGATGTAATATTATCGAGAACATCTTTCCACTGAGGAATTTGACCACTACAATTTGAGTGACACGCAACACTTAATTTGAATTTCACTGTTGCATATACGGCCCTATTTCGATGAATTTACATCTCGTCAGTGCAACTCGGATCTAAAGATTGGAAAACCGCTGCCGAAATACCACCTCGAAATACACCTCGGAAGGGTGTACAAGACTGGGGATTTGCTGGTAAATTTCCTCTCCCTACCCATTTGCGTGTCACTCAAATTGTAGTGGTCAAAT
>MJUU01036884.1:209967-224980 GCA_002080025.1 Modiolus philippinarum | reverse complement strand
CTGCTTCTTCGGATTTACTTTTTACTCTCCGCAATTCTTCAATATCTATATTCAGTGCCCTTTTTATGCCATCTTCAATTAGGTTTAGTGGATAAAATCGCTTTAGAAGTAAAGTCTTTAATTCTTCAAGTCTGTGTACGAGTGTAGCGGGATTCGTGACAATGGTACAGATTCTCCGTGCCAGATTAAATGGAATATTTTTTCGTGTATGTTTGGGGTGGCACGATGTGAATAGAAGGTACTGTTTTGAGTCTGTGGGTTTATAATAGATATCCGTTTCAACTTTACCATCTTTAATGATAATCAAAATATCGAGAAACGGAAGTTTTTCCTTATTGTATTCCATCGTGAATTGAATATTTGGATTTATATCATTTATCATAATTTTAAACATGTCAAGTTTCTCACGGTTTTCTTTCCACAGAATAAAACAATCGTCTAGATATCGTTTCCAGTTATTCTTTAAATATATATAAAACGAATTTCCAAATTTACGGAACGTTTCACTGTATATTTTCTTTTCATGATACCCCATTACTAGGTTTGCGTATGTGGGAGCCACCTTTGTGGTATATATATATATATATATATATATATACCTTAAAGTGTTCAACCTTGGCGTCATAAAATGAAAACAGATAACAGGAAACATCTACAATGGCTAAATTACAATCACATGCCACAATCTGCCAGGTGACTCACTACACAGGAAAAAAAAGAAGCAGACCAAAGACAAACGGAAACAACGATAGGAACTCGGGACAGCCGGAATCGGTATCAGCACTAGCAAAAGCCAGCGGTAGGGTTCAGTCGGTTTATGGGTACCCAAATCTCCCCTTTTCCTGTCCCGTTTCCCTAAAATATAATAAAAATCCGAATAAAACCCCATACAGGAAGACTACTTACTCCATGACAACAATCTGGAAAGAAAAGAAATAACAATGCGTAATTTTGAAAGATGGGTCAAGGGGTGCTCACCGCTAATCTGCCTGCTACATGTAGCTCAAGGATAAAACACTTTCGCACTAAAGAAAAATCAAACTCAAAACTTTCCGAAGGGTTTGGTCAAGAAAAAAAAACTTTCAGTGTCACAGGGTATAACCGTAAAGTCAACCAGAACTGAAGTTGCTGAACTGTCCGTAACCTTATATTTGTCAATATTTTATACCGAGCGAAAGCGAGACAAATATAAGGTCTGCCTATGTTCTAATTCGCATAGAGCCCAATTGCAATAATCTATTTCGATTCTAATATATTTAACAAACGTCTTGAACATTCGAAGCGGCTCTTAGAGGGCAATATTGGGTTTGACACTAGAATTTAAATATGTCGGAAAACTGCATTCAAACACACATAAATGGACATCTAAGAGAAATCTATATTCCTTATTTTATTAATGCAAGTTACTCGTGGGTTATGCATTAATATAAGAAAATTATTGTAGAACTATAAAATACGGATATTTTAAAATAGAAGCGGGTTTAAGTGTGACCTGGTTGTATTTCTAATTCAAATGACTGCTTAGTTAAGTTATATTTGAAGCAAAACAAGGAATAATACTCATATTAATACTTTTATTAACATTACAAATTAAAACTTTTATATTTAAATTGTAGAGCATGATATGCAGCATAGTTAAGATTTCATAACAACTAGACATTCGTTGGTAGGTTTTCAATTCAGTAACTGTTGTAAATTTCTATTATTGTCATTATTTTTTGGGTGATTCATTATTTTAAACTTTATTTACACAAAATATGCAGTAAATGAATATTGAGTGAATAAAATGTGAAACTGTACAATATCCTTTTTGTTATAAATATACACATGTGCTTTGTTTCCAAAGCGAAAGAAGAGCGTCATATTAGAAGTACAATTAGCATAGTTTATACCTTTTGGTGATACATTAGATCACTAATCTGTTCATAAATCGAGATTAATCATCAGTGTTGCGATAAGATATTACCGACTCGACCGTCGAAACTGTCTTGCATTTAGTTATATACTCGCTTTGCTAAAAAATAAATTTGCGTTAGACACAAGAACCATTCGGATACTCACGCGTAGGTTTACATTTGCCTGTAGTGGTTTTAAATTTTTCATGCATACCCAGTGAAATATGTCTGTCCACCTAGTTGATATACCTTGCGTATTCCTGTCTATCCGCTTAGTTGTTACTATATGAAACTAAACGCGATCATTACTGTAGTTGCTTTCGCCGAATCATCTGCATAGTTTATATGTGCAAGTTGATGCCAAATAAAGTGCAGATAACAAACTTTCAATGGGTATTTCTTTAAAACAAAATCTGTAAATACAAATCTCTGTGAGTTTTGAGCATTGACTATTATTTCCGGGCATTCAAGGAGTGAATACGATGGAGTTTGAAGCAAATGTGCGAATCGAAAATTTGTTGATTGGTTATTATGATTATGATTATGCATAATTCATAACGTTTGCATTTGTAATTTTTGTAAGGATGAACATTTTGCGATCAGAATCAACGGTTCGCAGAGCTCGAAAACAACTTATATCAACAATGACAGTATTTATAGAAAATCGTAGCAAGATTGAAAAATAATAATTGCCAGACCATTTCCTTTTAATATTTGAATACAGCAAGTAGAGAGGTAATTAGGCGCAGGGTTATTTTAATTATGATTAATATTAAAATTTTAAAATGTCAGATTTGGCAACTGGAAATTGGGGTAATAACAAAATTACCTAACAGAATTGTCAAGAGCCAGATTCCAAGAGGGAAAAAACACATCAGATGGAAAACCACTGGTGAGGTTTCGACCGCAATGGTCTTGATTCAAAAGAAATGGTGGGTTAAATCGGTTTAATGGTGCCCCAAATTCCTTTTCTTATATGTATTTTTTTTCGTATTACAATTTGATACAAAATGACAAAAATCTGTATCCAATGTATGTTATGTTGATAGATGTGTTGCTGACAATTAAATGCTTTAACAAGGTGGTTATACTTACTAGCATAAAAGAAAATTACAATTATTTATGTATGCAATTCATTAGCGAGAATCATCCTCTGCACTAAAATGTAGTGCATAAGGAGTATAAATATTTTCTTTTGTGTCATTCATAAAAGTTGTAACTGTTTGTTATTTTATTGTCAGAGAAAAAAATGTAGAAGGCATGTTAATGATAATCAGATTTTGCCTTGTAACAGTCACGTCATGAAATAAAAATCCGACGTATATCAGATATATGACTTACAATGAAATAGAAAAAAAACACAGTGATTAACTGTAGAATTTCTTAGAAAAAAAGTATTACGTCAGCACACTCGGTGTAAAGGTAATAAGCGGGCAGTATACGGAAACATTATACAAAATGAAATCCAGAGGTTAATTATATATAGTTTTTCCTTCAGGTAGAAGTGAGTTAAAAATATTTCCCCCTCGAGATAGTAAAATTTTGATTTTCAACATGCGAGCTTTAGCTAGCATGTTAATATCGAAATTTTAATTTCGAGAGGGAAGATATATTTTAACTCTCGACATAGCTGAATGAGAAATTTTTTCTCTTATGAAATGTGTGTAAAAACGTGAAAAATCTAAAATGGTGGGAAATCTCTTGTGCAAATTTAACCAACGCACGTTGGTTAAAAGGTCGCGTGCACATTTAACTAACTGTTGAGAATGGGAGAAATATATTTAATCATTTGTACCATGATGTCATTATATGAAATCAAACACCCTGCATTAATTCTGTTTTTTTTCATAATCTAAGTTAAAATCCCTGAGAGACAACCCACCTGCATTATTACAAACTTCAATCGTACGTGGACTATATTTGGGTTATTGGATGTGGTTTGTTTCCATTGATTTATTCACTTTTTTACTTTTTGGGGCCATTTAGGGCTTGCTATATGGTGTGAGGTTCCTCACTGTGTTGAAGACCGTACGGTGACCCCTAGATGCTTTGTTTTTGGGTCGTTTTAACCTGGATATGGGATGTTGTCTCCTTGACATTTACCCCATTTCTTTTCTTTTTCATATAGGGTCATGGAACAAATACTAGTAAGATAAATAAAAATATATGTTATGCAGTGGCCACAAATTAATGTAAATAAACAAAGTAAAAATGGTAAGGTAGGCCACAATTAAAAGGTAAAATTAAACAAAATATACAACTAAAAAACAGGTAAAATAACCAAAAGGAAAGTGTGTCCAACGTTTCGGCCAGGACGGCCTTCTTCTGGGGGCAACCGGGACAGAATTAAGATATACCTCATCGGACTAACGCTGGGATATTACTTCTACTTGAACCTCGATGACTATTGTCCGCAAATTTTTTATCAACTCAAATCACGATCAAAACCTATTAAAAAGAATTAAATATCATTGTACATCACTTTGGAGGATGTAAGTATATTTAAATAACACGCTAGAATACAGTTCTATTGAGACGTGTCTGTAGACAACCATTTAACAAAAAATGAAATATCAAAACATAATTTTGAATTGCATATAGTATATAGAATTATGTGTAAAAAAGAACAACAAACACATATGATCAAACTTTTAAGCCATAACTAGCTGAGGACCTAGGTTTAAACAAGGTATTACTTTTTATGAAATGGAGTTATAACAAAATTACCGGACAGGGTGGTTAACAGCCGAAATCCACCATACAAAATGACAAATCAGGCGGAAACCACCGGCAAAATTGTCCTTAATTGGTATAGGCATTTCAAACGAAATGGTGGGTTGAACCGGTTTTATGGTTAGCCAAACTTCCACTTCCATTGCGGTAGTGTCCGGTAGCAACCATTGATATGTCGTAGACAGTTAATAGAAATGAAATTTCAATAAGGTACTGCAAGAGGCCAAATAAAATTGATTTTCGGGTCAACACTACCAAAAATTAACTGATTGGAAATTTTGTTATTAATAATACAAAAAATACCGAAGTTGCATAAAAAACAGCAAATTTCGTTATGCTGTACACGTGTTTCAAGGAGTAACCTCTCATCGGCAGCATTAAAACCAAATAATATGGAAAGCCATCATCCAAAAGTAGTAAAAAAAGAAGTACTCATTTCCAAAAATATCGAAATAATTCATATTTTTTTTCTTTATTTGTGTTATCGATTTGTTCTGGTTAATTTTTAAAAACTAGAGATTTACAAACGATTTTCAAACTTTTACCTTGGTACTGTCTGAGTATACGAACCAAGTATATTTTAATTGGTTTGTATAAGAGCTAGAAAATGACACTAACCAATCAGCTACCAACAGATCTGTCAATACTATTGATGTTTCACTGATAGTGTGACGGGTATCAAAAGGGGGGCAAGACATGCTTCACTTTGCCAGTTTAATTGATGTTTGTTGACAATCAAGCACCCATGACCGCTGAAGACATGAATGTAGCGTTGCTCGACAATTAGCAAAGAATTTCGCTTAAACCGGTGCTAGGGGCCGTCTTGAACTTTCTATGAGGTATGAGCAAAGCTCATTGTTGAAGGCCTCATGGTGACTTCAAGATGAAGAACAACAATAAAAGCGTTGTTCCTTTGCTTGTTTTTACCATGTATTTGTAGAGACTTTGTCTCATGTGCATTTACTCCATATCCTTTTATTCAACATTTACCCTTCCAGCGCACCTGATGTCACTCCTGGTTTTCATGGGAGTTCACACTATGAGTGCCTTAGTTCTGAACGTCGTCTTTTTTTATTTCCGTGCCTTATGGCTGTCTCATGTCCTTATTTTGTCTTTGTGTTTCTAGGTTCCCATTTTGGTCTTTGGATATTGGAGTAATCGCATCCCTTGTTCCTTTGGTATTCTACGTTGTCACCCAAAAAATAATTATTGGTATTCGTGCAGAATCATTTTTATCTGAAAAATGTCGTTCAGGATGAATCTATCATCCAGTTATTTACTGTCGGGCCCAGTAGATTCTTAAGAACAAGGATTGATGGATGAATATTTACACTAGGGCTTGTTTAAGTTGACATCCTTACTTTATTTGAACTCTTGAAAGATGAGCAATTAAGAGTTAGTGTTTTCCACTTTGAATTGGTGAATACTTTTGTCGAAAGACAGGAAATATTATGTTTATGCTTAAATACATTATTAAAAATTTAATTGGAAATGACTTTTAGAATTGAGACCTTTGAGGGCCTTATGCAAAAAAAGCCAAAAAGCCAGTCTGAAATAATGACAATAGTTGCCTTAGTGTGAATCTTGTACCAACTTTAGCCGTCAATTTATGTGCCGTTATCACAGATTCATTCAAAACACTGATAAGGTCTCATAAGATGTTTAAATTACCAAAAACATTCTATGTGCAAAACTAAAAATTATCATAATTAAGAATTAGGTACTCCTTCATTTTGTAGAGACATATAAAAGCTCTTTGTTTTATCAATATGCGCATATGCAGAAAATAAATTAACAGTAACTTCGGTATTTTGTTATTTAACCAGTAGTACGGAATGAATATTCTTCGAAAAAAGTCATTTTAGGGTTTATTTTTATTTAAATGAATTTAATGTGGCATGTGACTATGTTTTTCGGCCATTGTATGTATTCCCTGTTATCATTTTTTTTTTCTATTTTACACACATTTTAATACAAACTTCTGTCTCTTAACTTGCCAGTCGGATGGATATTCGTAACTAAGTGTATCCAACAGTTCCCATGTATTTTATGTACTCCATTTAAAAGTTACTCGTCTTGATAAGTTCGATTTTTTTTCTAGTTTGATTTTTATTGTGAGTCTTAACGCCACCGCAATTTTTATGCCTATCCCAAGTCAGGAATATGTTGGTTATTAGCTTGTCATTGTCTTCTTAAAGAATTTTTGTTTTTTTCGATATTCCGATTATTGGCCGAGTTTTTTGTGAATTTATTCATTTTGGGGGCATTTATAGCTTGCTGTTTGGTGTGAGGTTCCTCATTGTGTTGAAGACAGTTTTTTACCATTAGATGCTTTGTTGATTGGCAATACATACTAAGCGCACCGAAAAAAAAATCACAAACTCACTTTGGATAAATTAAAGGGAAAATCAGTTTGTTGAACATTGATTATAGGCGATACTATCATAAAAATAATTGCAGAAAGAACTGGAATTGATTTTAGATGTTGTTTAAAGCAACGTTGTGATGTTTTACTTTTAAACATCAAACCACTTAATTGATATTTATATTATGTAGGTTCTCTATATATGGTGTGCTTGTTTTTTAGAGATTTTTTCATATGTATATACTATAATACCATCAAGTTCGGAATTTTTGGAATTTCCAAATGTTATTCTAACCACCCGTTATACAGTACCAATCTTAACTATTTGTTAATACCAAGTTTTCTTACAATCCACTTGATATTTGTCTATATATATTTTGTAATCGTCTACTAGCTTGAGATACTTGTGCTTTAATGGATGACAGAAATTGTAAGAGCATTTTCCCAATTGACATCCATGAGCAAAAACAAAACATACAAATAGCGTTGTTTCATATTTAGTAATGAAATCCGCTCGAGTTGATCCAAGGGGTCGTCAGGTATGAGCTATTTAGGTGACTTTAAGATGAAGAACAACAATAAACGATTATGGAAGTTTTAATGATTTCTTAAACTGATCAAGCATTGGAGAGAAATTCCTGGAAAAAAGCTTTGATAAACATGCACAGTTATTTTTGCTATTTTGAATAGTTACCAAACAATAGGTTACATGCTTGCCGTATTGTAAATTATGATCATTTCTCGAAGTGTTTATCATTGAAATGTTTACACCTTGCATTCAAAGTGGAGAATTGTACTTAACGAACACTTCAGACAGAAATGTAAACTTTCTGTTACAATTAACCTGAATTCTAATCTAAATGCCTTGCCAGTTTTAACTTTCCGTACTTTGTCATTTTGTGATTCTGTGTTATAAGAATCAGAATTAGAAGCTTGAAAGGCTAGACAGATTTTCATGCAATTCTTTTGCAAATTAGAAGTGTCTTATGGTCATCATTATAATTGGACTGATTGGTATGATGCTTCTTTCCATACAATTAGTGTCTATATAGACAGATATATCACTACTTAATTTTGTTTTTTACGCAGCTTGCATCCATGCAGCTTCCTGTTTAGCTCACTTTGCTACAGCAACGGTGAGCTTTTACCATACTTGGTGTCCATCGTCAGTCGTCCTACCGTCGTAAATTTTTCATTCAAATATTTTCTCCTCTGAAACCAATGAGCCACTTAAACCAAAATTCGTCACAATAGTCCTTAGGCGGTCTCCTTTAAAAATTTGTCAGGCAAGTCCGCATCTAATGCAGGATGACCGCCAACGCAACACTTAGTCTAACTTTGGACCTACTTTAAAGGTCTTCTCCCATGAAAGTACTGAACCATCCTTTGGTGGCCCCTTTAAAAAAGTGTCACCAGCGGGGGATCAAGTTTAACAACGGACCCTTTGGGACAGCATAAAAAACTTCTCAGTTGAGTCGCCTTAGCTAATTGGTACCGAAATAATGAACTATAAGGAAAACACTTTCAAGGATCTTTTTCCTCTTAGAGCACTTGGTCTATTTGAACCATACTTAGACCACCTGGGCAATTTGAACCCTACTTAGAGCACTTGGCAAATTGGAACCTTACTTACGCTCTATGTTCATTAAATGACAGAAACTTAGGTATTTTGTTATTAATTATGACCTCTTTAAGAAATTGACAGTATATCTGCACCACATCCAAAATATCGACAAGGGGGGACATGGTTTAACTTCGGATCATAAATGTCTATCAATATATATGATAATCAGACCATTAAACATTGGGATTAATTTGACTGTCTTTGTCAGCCATAGCCAAGGTGAGTGATACGGGTTGTTGAGAACCTTTTGTAAAACATTCATATAATTAACCTGACAACCCCATTACGAATTTGCATATACATGTACATATTTTGAATTTGGTGCTACATCAGAATTGCACTACCAGTGCCCGATGCTAAATCGGACTGTTTTTTACCAGATTCGATGTTATACTGGACTTTCCACTTGCATTATGACTAGTGCAGCTGTTTGTGCAAATAATTCGAATTGATCTGATAAGACTTCCACTTATTCATGATAATTACGTCTGATTATTCTGTACATGTACGAATGCTCGATGCTCATACCCCCACTGCCCAAATCCCCTACAGCTTTTGAATATTGATTTTGAAATAGTTTCCCTCTTTATCATTCCCCTTTAGAGGACAGTGGGATATACTGTAAAGGGACTATTTGCCAGGGGTTTATTTTAGCTATTTTTGCTAATAGGATCATTCCGCAAAAATTAATCCTCAAGGAAGAATTCTTAGATCTTAAAAATTATTTATATTGCGAACTCTATTTGATTGACTGTACATAAGTGATATGCAGTCACTGACCGTTTAACACCTTGTAAACTCCGCTTCACTTCTTAAACCATCATTTATACCAATAAATTGTTCTTAAAATTTGTTTTGTTATAGTTGCAGTATAAACACAATAACAGTACATAGACTTGACATAAGCTCAATATAAGGATTTTGCTCGAAACGATGAAAATGCTCGCCAGCGGGTCGCATTTCCCCCCGTGTTTCTAAGCCTTATTATTAAAATGCGTTCATGTCAAGTATACTTCATGGCAGCATAACGTGAAATAAAAAACCCGCGAACATGTCTTAATGTTCATTCCGAGAACTTTAATCCCCGCGAAAATTAGCCCTCTTTATAGTATTCATTCAGCCAATGTATTGTTACAGTAACCTTAATACGGGACTTTCGAGATAGGAACTCTCGTGTAATTGAAGGCAGAAACCGTCTCCTAAAATACCAGTCAGAAGGATAATTGGATACCAGAGCTATTGAATATAAACATATACCGCCTTAAAACAAACTATTTATGAAATTGAAGTTTCCTTGTAATTTGTTCTAAATGACAATTATTAAACGAAATTTTAGTTGACGAAATACAATTAACCTTAAACAAATAGATTAAATATAAATCTCCCTTAGCTCAACAGTGTTAATTATTTAGTGATTCCATCTCGCTGTATTGGTGTATTGATTTTTTTCGTATAATAGTAGATTTGTTTCCGGAATGAACGCGACTAGAAATTCCCGTATTGTCTCTGCTGCGGAAAGATTTGATTTAACTTTCTGTTTTGGTGGAGTAAATTAGTACTGGTTAGTTTTATCAAGAAATCAAAAAAAAACAAGCCCGTCTCATAAACCAACTTTAATATATTGTTAGTACTGGCAGATCTGATAGTTTAGCTTACCATATCTATATTCTGAGACTTTTATGGATATAAATAATTGTATTTTTTTAAAGACCATTCATGATTTTGAAGCTGTTGCCCGGACACTAATCATTCCAAAAGTTAAAATATCAAAAAGGTTAAAAATTTAATAACAATAACTTTTATATACATGGCGGTAAATGATCGAGTTTTCTCAGTTAAATAAATCTCATATTGTCACCGGTGAAAATAAATAATTTCTAGTCACTGGATGAAGTGAAGTCACAATGTGTGATCAATGTCGTTATGTAAACAACTGAAAAAATAATCCGCATCTAGAATCTCGGTTTATGGATAGAACATCTATATTATAAAAAGCATAATTAATCGACCGTCACGAATATCAAAAAAGATGTCACTCGTGTCGATCAACGCAGTAGATTTAACTCGTTGCGGAACAAGTTCCACAACTCGTTTTATCCTTCTGTGTTAACCGGTACCCTTGACATTTTTAATCGATATTCACGACGGTCGATTAGATGTACCAAGTAGTATCTCTTTCATGCAAAGCCATGCCCTTAGGATATAATTGGCAAATATTTTTCTCTTCCTTTGGGTTATTTGATTTGTACAATTTATAATTAAGAAATAATTCATGGCGGGTATATGGTTATTGGAAATTTAAGCATGGACTGGGCCTTTATATTCGAATTTAAGAATATAAAGGTCCAGCCCATGGTTAAATGACAATAACCATATACCTGTTATGAATTATTTCGATTCTAATATGACAGAAAATTGAATTTTCCATTCTGAAGCGACCTAAGAGAAGGCGGATTTCCCGACTCCGTTGCTGCCTTTTTTATGACGTCACAATACACAATCTGACGTTATCAAACAGATGCAAGTTCAAAATTAAATTATAAGCAAAACAATACACATTCACATATCTCAATGGCATGATTTAGTTAAAAACTGTTCTTGACATTTATTTCCTTCAAAAACTAAGACGAACAAAATTAAAAACTTTGTTGTTTTTCATCCCGTTTACTCATATTCCGATTCCATTTACGCATGTGCAAAATATATGGTTATCGAGTATTATACTGGTTGACGAGTAAGTAGAGCCATGTTAGAATATTTTTTATTGTCTAGTGTTTTGTAGTGATGACACATAAGTTGTCAAAACAGCTATCTATGGAATTCAACTGAACTTAAATATTTTACGAAAGGATATGGAGTAAATTAACATGAGACCATAACACATATGTTTACTGCAACTGCAATAATTTTAACGAGTTGTATGGCCATTTCGGAAATTAATTCCTCGTCAGCAGCACTAGAACCCAAACAAAGGAAATCCATAATTTCAAAAAATGTTTCAAATGCATAAAACCAAACGATATCCGAATAATCAGTGATATCAAATATAGCTAAGGACAAAACTACGATGGAGGGAGTTAATCCTTAGGTTTTAGAATTTTCATAAAGTTACATGATAGTAATTGAACAAAGTGTACACATGAGATATCATCTCATGTACAAGTACACCATATCTAAGAAAAATAAAGAGCATTCATCTCTACCACGGGGAATTGTTTTACCAACTCCACACTGCAATAAAAGACAAACTTTGGTATTTTGTTGTTTTAGAACCCCTGCTTTGAGCAATAAAAAAGTCTATGCCTTCCAATTTATTTGATAATCTTCCCATAATCTACTAAATTTTGTTTTATTTCTACGCATCGATTGGCTTCTTTCTCGGATCAAACGTTTTTCGTTAACATTAAGAGTTCCACATACGACTGAACCTTTAAAGATTTGGTAAGATTATTACACTAAATGACATGAAACAAAATCAGATCTCCTTGGCTGTTGAAGGTAAAGCTGCAAAAACCCTATTATTTTTATTTATGAAGATATTTAACATACATGTACCAATGTAAACCAACTAAATTTCGCGAGCGAATAATTTTCACGATTTTCGAGAGGGTGAAATATCGCGAAAATAAATCATCACAAATATTCTAATACAAATGCATCAGCAGAAGTAGGAACTCGCGAACATTTGTCGCGGCGGAAATAACCGTGAGGGTCAAAACGCGAAATAAAGTACCCGCGAAAATAAGTTGATTTACATCATTTATTTCTTTAGATTTTGTGCTTGTGCTTCAAACAATCAGTGAGGCTATTTTTTCCACTAAAACTTTTAATGACCAATCTGAGGATTGTATTTCGTATAATTTAATCAGGAAGTTGGGGGGGATAACAGGGGTAAAAAAGAGTAAGGAGTTTAAGCTTGGAAGATGATAGGCTTTGAGCTTGGAAAGATAAAAATTCGAGAAAATATTTGATGAAAACTTGATGACACTCAAGATGGGAGGTTGGAAAATGGAGCTCCTATCCCCTTGTACGACCTCTTATTTTGACCCTTATCCCAAACTCCACACCATGCCATATTCAATGTTTGGTTTCATTTAACTACAGGTTGGTGTTTTGAAATACCAGTTTATATAAATTTTAATTTTCAATATTATGTAACACTTTATTACATAGTCTCTATAATTTATTATTATACAATCTTTCTTCACAGCAAAAAATCTGTATAAATAAGCAATAAAAAACTGTGAAATGGTCGTTTACCATTACAATATCAGATCTTGCTGGGGTTGCAGATTGGCAGTTGAAATTAAGGAAGGAAGAAATTAAAGTAATGTTAATACACACATAGACAAATACACAATAAATTAGAGATTATAATTTCTAAGTTATATAAAATACATAAAAACGAATTATCCCTGAAGGTAAATTGGTATCTGTTTACTTATTTAACAACATGATTGGTATGCATATTGTCGTATATTAATTAAAGAAGACAGCGATATAGGTCTTTCAAAATTACCTAAATTAAATAAATTATTTTAATTAGTAAAAATTTCATCAATAATTAGTTATTACACAACACACGTAACCTTTTGATACGTTAGTCTGACATTTTTGAAAAAAGATGCAATATAGGCTGTATAATCTCTTGACTTTTAGGTATTAGAGAAGGCAAAGTATTGTGTGTTACATGTACGTGTGGAAGTGTTTGGCGAAAGTGGTGGTACTCATCATTTTTTTCACCTTATTTTTTTAATTCTGAGCTTTTGTGAAATATGTAAATATATAATTATTATAACTAAACATATCCTAATACTTGTTTTTTTTTATGTTTTGCAATATAAGCATCCTTGACTTGACAAAGTAGTCAAAGGATGAGTGGCAGTAAGACCTATTTTTGGCCCAAGATTTTCCATGAAACTAAATCTAAGCGAACAGATGTCTAAAGCTGCTGAAACATTGAACAAATACAGATCTTAACGAAAATGATAGGCTTTTTTCCATATCAGTTTGATTTTCATGCCAATCACTTAACTCAAAAGCTACATTTTTTTGGAAATTGTCAGAATTTTTTGGTTTGCTGTTTTTCACACCGTTTTGTGTTCAGAAAAATGTGGGCGAATCTGAATGACAACTTCATATTAGGTGAAAATGTTTGAAATGATAAAATACATCATCTCTGAAAGTTTTAAGTTGTTGTTTGCATGCACCCTACGTTAACTAAAGGAAAATTTGCACTAAAAACATTTAAAATTGCAATTTTTTTCAAAATGTGATGTCACGATACCTTCAGATTGAAAGGAATTTGTATTATTTGATGTTTTATTTGTGCCACATAATAATTAATATTTCCAATAAATATCAAACTTTTTTAAATAACTTTGGTTTTTTGGCCAAATATGGGTCTTATTGCCACTCCTCCTTTATTGTAATGCAACATTTATATAACGAAAGTTTTGATTGGTCAGAACTGACCGTTAATTCCACCATCTACACACCTGGGACATGGTACGTTCGCTGTTTAGTCTGGTTCCTTGTGTGGTTACAAATACACAAGTTAAAAATAGAACATGAAATCAATTAGTGGTTTTTAATTGCATTACAATCGCAATAACAGTACATTATTTGAATACCCGAGGGCGTCAAACTGTCGCCTGTAAACTGCATTTTGGCCGTCAAATCTACGATTGACGCCCTCGGGTATTCAAATAACGTACTGTTATGCTTAATTGGATAAATTATGGACACGTAAAGCAACAAAATACCATTACTATGAATTTAGTTATTTCGACAACTTATGTCTCTGAACGACAGAGTAAACAACGCAGAAGCAAAATAGACCCTTTCACGATAACTGCGGTCCTGAATTTTGCACATGCGCTCATCTGCCTTTAAGTGGGTAAAATGCAACGTCATAGTATACGTGACGTCTTGATTAATTGTCTTACGACGTAATTTTTGCGGGAACTGTTTTTATTTTCCACTGCAAATCGCAGGACCGCAGTTATCGTGAAAGGGTCTATAATGGGCAGGCTAATTATATAAAACCTTCATTTTATTCTTCTTTTTTTATTTATTTATATATTTTTATTTATTTATGTTAATTGTTTATTTTTATTTATCTATTTTTTTGTCATTTTTTTTAATTCTATTCTATCTTTAAAATGGAATGAAGGAATATAGAGAAATATTCTATTATGACTACCAGAAATGTCTTGCAAACGAGAAATTTTATGTTCTTATAACAATTTTAATTACTAAATGTTGCACTCCTTTTCCTTGTCAGCAGTTACTTTTGTTATTTCATTAGATCGCCCACAATAAAAGGCACAAAAAGCGAGATATAAGTGTATAACGTATGACGGTTGCGGCGGTGGAGACTTTCATGTGAAGTAT
>MJUU01036884.1:180194-195986 GCA_002080025.1 Modiolus philippinarum | reverse complement strand
TGGTTGCTAGGTAGAATTCCAAAAAATAAGTGGTCTTTGAGACTTTCAGGATATTTACCAAAATTGGAATCACATTTTCGAATTCTAAGATTTCAGAATTTTTATTTTTTCCAAATACTTGCCAAAATATAAGTTTATATGCCAAAATGTCCAAAAATATCAGTCTTTGACATTTTCAGGAAATTTACCAAAGTTGGAACCGGAATCAAGATTCTAAAAGCTTATTGCGCATCTACAGACTATATGCATCAATTCTGCAACAAAATTTAATCCATAAATCCAAAAATGTAGGAAGAGTTTGCGTCGCAAGGATGTGTGACGGACGGACGGACGGACGAGGCCAACGACAATATCCCCGAACTTTCATTCGAAAGTGCGGGGATAAAAAGGAAAAACCAATAATGGCTGAAAAACAGTTACATGTGTACATGTTACAATGTACCAAGGAACTGCAAAAGAACAAACAAATAAAAGAAAAGCAATAAACAACGATAGGAACTCGGGACAGCCGGACAAGCGATAATTCATTTTCTTTCCTAATGCTTGTTATATTTATACAGAAGTAAACCAGTACCCCTTCCTGAAATGAAGAAGTATTGAGATTATAAACCGTGTATTATTTTTGAATATTAGATGTAGCTGCACGTCAAACACAAGTACCCCCCCCCCCTCTAATGAAGAAATATAGTAATTATAAACCTCATACGTTGATTGCTGTCTTCTGAGTATATTTTACAAAAGTAAACCATCATCTCCTCAATCTCATGAAAATTTTATATACTAGTATATGATATTATAAACCCGATGCAGTTTTTCCTTTGTATACTGGGTAAATATGTGTATAAGTGCAATTATACCCCTCCTCTTATGAAGAAATATCGGTAATATAAACCCATACAGTTTTTCCTCTTTATACTTGGTACATCTGTACAGGGGTCCAATAATACCCCCTCCATCTAATGTAGAAATATCGACATTATAAACCACATGCTATGTTTCATATGAACTTGAATACCGAGAAAATATGTGTAAAGTTCCAATAATACCCCTCTGTCTAAGACGAAATATCAATATTATAAACCCATGCAGTTTTTTTCTCTCTGTATACTGGGTACATCTGTACAGAGGTGCAATAATACAACTCCCCTACAATAATGAAGAAATATCGATATTATAAACCCATACAGTTTTTTCCTCTGTATACTGGGTACATTTGTACAGAGGTACAATAATACCACTCCCCCCAACTAATGAAGAAATATCGATACTATAAAGTCATACAGTTTTTCCTCTGTATACTGGGTACATCTGTACAGAGGTACAATAATACCACTCCCCCAACTATTGAAGAAATATCGATATTATTAACCCATAGTTTTTCCTCTGTATATTGGGTACATCTGTACAGAGGTCAATAACACCCCTCTATCTAATGAAGAATTATCTATATTATAAACCACATGCTGTGTTTCCTATGAACTTGAATACTGAGAAAATATGTGTGTAAGTTCCATAATACCTCTCTGTCTAATGAAGAAATGTCGATATTATATACCCATACAGTTTTTTCCTCTGTATACTGGGTACATCTGAACAGAGGTACAATAATACCACTCCCCTACAATATTGAAGAAATATCGATATTATAAACCAATACAGTTTTTTTTCCTCTGTATACTGGTTACATCTGTCCAGAGGTACAATAATACCACTCCCCTCAACTAATGAAGAAATGTCGATATTATAAACCCATACAGTTTTTTCCTCTGTATACTGGGTACATCTGTCCCGAGGTACAATAATACCACTCCCCTCAACTAATGAAGAAATATCGATATTATAAACCCAAACCGTTTTTTCCTCTGTATACTGGGTACATCTGTCCAGAAGTACAATAATACCACTCCCCTCAACTAATGAAGAAATGTGGATATTATAAACCCATACAGTTTTTTCCCCTGTATACTGGGTACATCTGTACAGAGGTACAATAATACCACTCCCCTCAACAAATGAAGAAATATCGATATTATAAACCCATACAGTTTTTTTCCTCTGTATACTTGGTACATCTGTACAGAGGTACAATAATACCATCCCCCCCAAACTAATGAAGAAATATAGATATTTTAAACCCATACATTATTTTCTTCTGTATACTGGGTACATTTGTACAGAGGTACAATAATACACCTCCATTTAATGAAGAAATATAAATATTATAAACCTATACAGTTTTTCTTATGTATACTGGGTACATTGTATACAGAGTTTCAATATTACCCCTCCATTTAATGAAGAAATATACATATTATAAACCTATACAGTTTTTCTTATGTATACTGGGTACTTGTATATCTATAAAGAAGTACGTCGATATACGTGTATCAAATGACGAAAAAATAGTAATTATAAAACCCGTGCAATGATTTCTTTTTACTAATTTATATCTGAACACAAGTATACAAATACCCCCTCCCTTTAATGGAGAAATTAAGAGATTATAAACATCATGTAGTGATTTCTTATCTGGACGTAAGTCTACAAGTACTTCCCGCCGCTAATGAAGAAATACGGGGTTATTCTCTGAGTATACTGTTCAGAAGTACACAGGCTCTCCCTCAAATGAAGAAATATAAGGGTAAATGAAATAAAAGGGACAACAGGAAACACCTACAATGGCTGAAAACTATAATTACATCCAAACACTAATCAGTGATTTCTAATTAATGAGTTAAAAAAATGTTTACTTAAATCTTTGTTTATCATTTAATGTTCAACTCAAGCGATATGCTTGACGAATGTTTATCGCCGTAAAACAAATATTGTATTATTTAAAGTAACCATATCTTAGAATGTTGTAATTCTATAAATAAATCATGAATATAAATATGTACTTTTCGTGAAATTTTAATCCATCTTCTCAAACACGTAGAGAGTTATCGTCTTCTGTCATCTTGCATTAAGTACAGAAAGTTCACTCCATTGCAGCTAAAGTACGCATTAATGAATAAAAATTAATCAAGAAGCTAAAAATAGTTAAAAGATAGATATCATATTATCATTTCCTTTCTATTTATAACAGGTAAAATTCTAATATTTTATTGAATTACTTGACATCATTATATTTGAACAGTTATTTGCTCACCGTGACAGCGGGGTTCTATACTTGACAACGGGACAATACCTACACTCGAGACCTCACATAACTTCTATACACGATGTGATTACTATACTTTTGTATCTTTATCTTTTTTATGTACTCAATAAATTATGGAGAACCTTTTTTCAGGTAGTGTCGACTTCACGCAATAAACAAAACTATAGGAAAACGGTTCCCTTGTAATATCCAAATGAAGAAATCATTGCTTCAAACTAATGGGTATCAACTTCTTGCATAGCTCTGTCTTTAGCTGATTTTTGGCTTTTCTATTTAGATACAATTGGATATTCGTTCTCTATCAGCTTTTACACATATTTTGGTTTATGGATTCTAAAATGTTTGGAATTGATCTCAACTGAAGAGAACTAATTTGTCGAAATGGCCATATGCAGAACTTAAATTCACAGTAACTTTTTGTTATTCCCTCCGGGGAAGTTCATTATAGACTAATAATTTTTTTTCCAAAATGCGTTTCACAACACTACAAACTAGGTTGTATACAAACGTGATGACTTAATTCACTTTTCCAATATTCAACTTCCTTTTTCTTTGTAGCAACATTCCAAAAGCAGCAGCATATGGAGTTTAGGTCTCACTAACCACTTACGGGTCAATTGGCCCCTCAGTCAAAAAGGTCCTATAGAACAAAAATTTGAAAATATGGTGTTTCAAGTCATAAATAGTATATTTTAATGGTGAGAACATCATAAAAGGGCTTAAATGAAAGCTCATAGCATATAATTATGGGAACAAGTGTCATATTTGAAGAAAGTGTATGAACATTGTGTTTACACCTGAGTGAAAGGGCATTAGTCATAGTGGGGCAGCAAATGTCACCAAAAATGTAAATATTTCATATTTTTATTCGTTGCAGTTTGGTGAGAAAACTAAACCCAATATTTTTACAACAGGTTTGGATTCCTTAGATAAAATGCTTCGAAATGATATATGTTATGGGACTCGTGTAAACCGTATATGTTGAGGGCAAAACTTTGAAATTGCCTGTTTTTGCCTTGAAGTAAATTGGCAACGTTATAACCGGTTATTGAGACCTTACATCTTGCAACTCATTCTCTACTCAAGGGCTTGTGGTCGATACACTGACTTCCTTGATAGAGCTCAGTTGCTTACAAATAGACTACTTAAGCAAGGGTACGTTACCAAAAACTTAAAGTCATCACTACAGAAGTTTTACGGTCGACATCACGATCTTGTGGATCGCTATGGGATAACTGTTTCCCAGATGACAACAGATCTTTTCCTTTACAACTAAAGTTAATATTTCTTCCATCAGATTTACTATAGGAGTTGACATGTTCAACACAGTGGCCTTCTTATCAGAAGCAGGAGATGCTTACCCTTCCGATACACCTGATCTCACCATGGTTTTATTGGGTCCGTGTTGTTCATCTGTATGTGTGTCTTTATTTTTTTTTGTTCCGTAATCAAGTAGTATGTTTTCGATGTTGCCATTGTCCACGGAATTTTCGTTCTTTTGACTGACGGTTCGGTTCTCACTTTATTGACTTTCCTACTGGAGTTGACATGTTCAACACGGCGGGTTACTTTTAAGAAGCAGGAGATGCTTGCCCTACCGGTACACCTGATCTCACCCATGGCTTTTATTGGGTCCGTTATTTCATCTGTATGTGTGTTATTTTTCTCTTTTGTCCCGTACTCAAGTGGTGTCCTTGTTTCTTGGCGTTTCCGGTGTTGTCGTTGTCCATGGATTGTTCGTTCTTTTAACTGACGGTTCGGTTCTCACTTACTCTACAGATATAGATTATCGTAAACTTATTTTATTAATCAAAAGTATACATATTCAAAAGTTACGCAAAGAGTAAAAACTACATTATCAAAGATTTATACAATTAATCAATGGGATTCGAAAACAAACTGTTGATTGGATTTGTATTCTTTCATCGATATGTTTGCTGGTTCCGGTATTTTAAGACCAATGGAAAGGGATGTGATATGGTTGAAAGAAGACAAACGTGATTCGTTCATTACTTTTGTTTATGCCGACTATTATTGTAGAATTCCGAGAATAATTTTTCGCCTTTTACTGTACAAGCACTGAATCTGTAAATATCATTGCCATCGATGAATCACTACTGGTATCCTGATGACTAAACCGTTACTATGTAGGTCTATCACTGAGCGAATACAGTCATAAGACTGACTATGCAGTAATGTGTGGTTTATAACAAAGTGACCACCATGTCATCAGAATGCCCAAACTGTTAGGTCTATAACTTAGTGACCTTGTCATCAGATAAATTATTCCGTCACTTTTTGGTCCTACAACTAAATGATCATGGTGATCAGACTGACAATATTGCCAGTGTATTAGTCTATCAGTTAGTGATTGATTTTCCTGTCACCATTATCAGGCTGACTGCACTGTCACCGTTTGGATCCAACAGTAAGTGACCATTGTCATCCTGCTGGCTTTTTTTTGTTACACCAACATCAATATTGTTGGGGACAAGACATTTCGGGCGGAGAACTAAATGCTTTTAAATATACGTGATAAGATATTTCACTTACCTGCCCAAGGTCGATCATTCTCTCCAGGTTCTCCTGTTTCCTCCACCGCTAAACCTAACCGCCGTAATATACTACTAAACGTAGCTGAAATACTGCTGAAACTGGCATTATTCCCCATATAAACAACTAAATGTCCGGAATGGATATCCTAAATCAATCATCTTGTAAAGTTTCTTTAGACCTTTCCAAAAGGCAAAAAAAATGATAACTAATCTGCATTTAAGAATTTGAAATATCCGTCCCTGAAACTACTGGACATTAAGTACCGCCTCCCGAAATTTATGACATTTATCATGAACGGCCCTAATAGTAGACATGATGACGTTTCTAAGCAGGCAATTTCTTTTATGGCCGAAAATCACAATTACATGGCACGTGGAAACTAAACAAGAAGAAAAACACCAATGATAAAACAAAGACAAAAATTTACAACGAAAGGAACTCGGGATAGTCGGACTTTGTATCAATACTAGAGAAGGCTAGCATTAGGGTTAATTTTTTCAAGTTTGAGACGACGGTAATACATAATTTTCCTCCAACAAATATACGCGCAGATTACTAAGCTAACGATAAATAACTTTACTTTTTCACATGACTGCGGTATTCAAAATTGACCCCAATAAATAGGCATGATTACGTTTCTAACCTGACAATTTCTTTTATGAATAGAAAATTATGAACCACGGTGCATTATTAAATGTCGTTAATTGTAAGATCGCTATGGGATATCTGTTTCTCATATGATCTTCCCTTCCAAACTAGAATTTGTGTTTCCTCTACCGGATTTGACTTTTCAACCGGAATTTACATGTTCAACACGACATTTGTCTTATAAGAAGCAGGAGATGCGTACTCTACTTGTGCACATGATCTCACCCATGGTTTTTATTGGGCCCGTGTTGTTCAACTTTTTTTGTGTGCGTGTCTTCATTTTTTTCTGTCTCGTAGTCATGTGGTGTCCTTGTTTCTTGGTCTTTCCGATGTTGCCGTTGTCCCTGGATTTGTCGATTTTTGACTGACGGTTCGGTTCTCACTTACTTTGTACGAAATTTAAACAACCCAGGTATGCGTACTTGGCGTCTGGTTGTCAAAAAAAATCCTAAAAGTGCGGAACAAAAATTTTAAAACTAAGGAGTATCTCACTCGTACAAACCTTTGTCCTTACCTGATTACACATGTTTAAAGGGTACAGTATTCCCATTTAAACTTATATATGTCATGCAGTATCTAATGTTATACATTAAAGTAACTGAGGATCGAACCGTCAGTCTAAAACTAACAATTTAAGGACAACTGTAACATCAGTAAAGAAAGAAACAAAGACCTAACATGAGTACAACATAGAAAAGAAAAATGAAGACGCACACACACATACGAGTGAGAAACACGAACCAAATGAAATGCCATGGGTATGATCAGGTGCACAGGAAGAGTAAGCATCTCCTGCTTCTTATAAGACACCCGCCTTGTTTAACATGTCAAATTCGGTAGAGGAAACAGCAACAATTCAGCTTTTAAAGGGAAAGATCTGTTGTAATCTGGAAAACAAATATCCCATAGAGGTCCTCAAGATTGTGATGTTAACCGTAAATCATACTCTTTAAGTAGTCCGTGAGCAACCGGGCTCCATCAAGGAAGTCGTTGTATCGATCAAAAACCTTGAGTAGCGAATGAGCAGGGAGATGTGTATTGCATATGCAGGCGCTGTTGGAATATTGCTACAAAGAAAAGGGAAGTTGACTATTGGAAAAGTGAAGACATCGCGTTTGTCATACAGCTGTGTTTGGACTCTAATTCTCTTGTCAATTTCAAGATGAAGGTGAAGGAATGAGGCCAATGTGGAAAGGTCTGTAGTATTCTTAATTTTGAGCTCTTTCGGATAGATTAGATGAAGAAAATCACAAAAGCGGGGATTATTAAGTGACAAAATATAATTTATATAACTGAAGCTAAAATTGAAGAATTTGGGCTAGTTTTTTTATTTTTATTTTAAAAAGTTCTTGGATGAATTCAGTCTTATAAGACTGAAGAAACAGATCGGCTAGAAATTAAATCAATGAATATAAAAAGAATCATTTTTAAGTCCTGTAGTTGACAATTTCTTATAGTCTAGAAAAAAACATGTTTTTTAATTTATTTTTGTTCATTAAGTTATTTGTATTTTCAAGTAATAAGCAGAATTCAACATCTTATTATCGAAATCATATTTCCTTTTCAAAAATTTATTCTGGAATAAAAAAAAGTGAAAATTTCTTAGCTAGTGAAACAACTTCCATTTAAATATTTTAAATTTGTCGTCATTTAAGAACGTAAAATTCAAATGTAATTTTTAATGTTGATTAAATTCAAACAAAGAGGTTAATATCCATTTTGTAAATTCAACTGATCTTTAAAAGTCGAATGTGAACAATATTTTATACATTTGAACGACGAAATACCTCTTAAATAATTAAATTGTTTTCCTTTATGGCTCACCCAACCAGTGTAGGCTATTGTCATCACTTAGCGTCAACTGTCCGTCGTCTGTTAACCTCCCACATTTTCTCCTCTGCAACTACTGAAGCAAAATGCAGCCAACCTGTATAGCACAGAAATAAGATGTTACATTGGACCATATGGGAATAATCACATTTTCATCTTCTATTTTGAAACACTTGAAGCCATTCAACCAAACTTTACAGCAATGATATATGGAAGGTCACTTACAAAGATTACTTATTTCAATTGACAAAACATGGCATGGGTGTCAGTAAGGAACATAGCTTAACATTAGCTTAACGTTAGAACCCATTGAAAATAAAATATTTTTGGTCATCAACGATACAGACTCAGTCCCTGAGTTTCCAGTTTTTTTTTTGGAAATAAAAATCTTTAAACTGGTTTGCGCTGTGTTACCCAATAACATGGAATAGCTGTAACTCATTTTAAATATTCACTAAACCAATTAAGTTTTGATGATACTTTCACAGAATTCCATTTTGTCAGATAACGCCTATAGCCTTAATCAAAATTATTATTAAGATAGAAAATATTATTTCTTATCCACTGTATAAATTAGCCTTTCCCCCTGAAATTGTCTACACATATCACTTCCATTGTCAATTTCTTTATAGTAAATAGGAGTATTTTGTCAACTTTAACTTTGTTTTTGTTTAATATCTTATAATTTGGTTTTTTTTTAATCTAGCATTGTTTCACTCAATTTGTTATACATTTACGAACATGAACGTCTGAAATGTAGATTATATGACAAACGTGATGATTTTGACTTTCTAATTGTGAATTTTCCCTTTCTCTGCAGCAATATACCTACATCCCCAAAATAAGGAGTGTATATTTCGCCGTAAATTCGTTACTGTTAAGCGTGCACTTCATGCAGTGACTTTGTGGAAAAAGCAAAAATACTGCTGAGTCCGGGATATGTTCAAGCGTTGTTTCTTTCGTTCCTTCAGAAATTCTATGGCCGTCACCACGACATCATAGATATGAAATGTCAGTATTACAAATTGAAAACTGAAATTTTCAGTTAGATTTATGTCTTCCTTGATTTGACATTGCCGGTTTTGACTTTAATCTGGATTGAAGCTCTGACAGTGTGACGGGTTCTGTATACAGAGCAGGACATGTTTTACCTTCCGGAGCACCCGAGTTCACTCTGTTTTTTTTTAGTTCACACTGTTAGTGATTTAGTTGTTTTTTGTTTTTTTTGTGGTGTGTGTATGTGTGGTGTTCGTGTGTTTTGTGGGCATGTAGTGTCTTTGGTCTTCCTTCTTCTGGTGTTCTTACCATTGCCTTGTCTCTGGACTTTGCTTTATGTAATCCTTCAGTATTCTACTCCCGTTGTTTAGCAATATTTTGTAGTTTATCTACATTCATTTTAAAGAACAAAAAAATTGTCCTGTTTGTTTCACAGCAAAACATTGGAATTATGTTCAAACAATGTATTTTTTCCTCCGAGTGTGTTTATCTCATTACCTAGTTAACATATATTGAATCAATGAATTTATCAATATTTAGCATGTTTAACTTCAGAATTTTGATATTTATATCCATTGTATCCTTATGATCCAGTACCCAGTACTTCAGTGCTGACCCGAAAGCCAATAATATTCAAAACTTTACAATATCTATTTTTTTAATTTCTTTTTTAAATTTAATGAGCATCTTCCTCATGCAAGGCTCTGTCCTAAGCTGATTTTGGCTTTACATTTAGATCATATTGGTTATTTGTTCTCTATCATTTTTTACATCTTTGAGTTATGGCCTTCCAAACGTTGAGATTTTATCTGCACTGAAGAGACATAAGTTGCGAAATGCGCATATGCAGAAACTAAATTCACAGTAAATTCGGTATTTAGTTTTTTGACAGAATCTTTTAAAAATCGCATGTAATGAGCCAAATATGCATTTAAGGTCGAGATCAACTCAAACTCTAGTGTCGCTACTATTCCTGCTCAGGTTCTAAACTTTATTCTGATCGCCTTTCGCGCCACTAGAACACGAGAAACTCCTGTCCTTCAAGACTTTCTAGAATTTGAATATTCAGAGTGGAGGTTACAGATTTCAATATAACATCTGTATCGGGGTCACATTCTTCCGGAACGAGAGTTGAACCCTAGTTGTGCGTGCATCTGAAACTGGAGTTACCCTCCAGGTAAACTCGACCCAAGATGACTGCCAGATCTTTGTTTATAATATCTGCTTATAAATCTTGAGAACTTAAAGCAAGGTGAGTGATTATACGCTGCTGTGAATCCTAGTACTCAATGAACTTTGTACAAAATGATGGAACAAAAATACACTAAACATGACATGTTTCAATGCTGGATTCAGCGGAATCACAACCACCAGTGAATAATTGTAAACTGCAATGGTCCTCACTTGGTACAGGTATTTTAAAAGAAATGGAGGGCTCCCCTGCCATTGAGGTAGTGTCCGATAGCAACTCAACAACAGTTGTTATTGACATTACGTAGAAATGGCCATCGAAGTACTAATGGACCTATTCAGAAATTCTTTGTGCGTATTCATCGTCCTCGTAAATCCAATCATAAACGTGCAGAACAACAACAATCCCATAATGTGTTTGTATTTCTGAATCCATCAATTGAAAAGGACATCTTGATTCCCCGACATGTGACATTCGGACAATGTCGAAGCTGGTAGACCTTCTTTCATTGTTGATTAAGCACGAAGAGACTGGACACTGGCTTGTAATGAAAACATTTGAAAAGAACAAACAAATCTCACTACGTTAATTCCCGTGTTAAGAAAGGGGAACATTGTTAACAAATGTTAAAGTTACATAAAAATTCCGCATCAAAATGCAATTTATATTTTTATCGCATTCAAACAAGCTGGGTGTTATTTACGCGGAAGCTATTTTATCTAAACGTTTAATGTGACCGACAAATAAACAACGCAATGTCATGTTTTTAGCGTGTACTTTAGTTCTGACAAACACAAAGCTATAATTACAATATACAGAAATATAAAACTACTGTCATCTGCAAATTTAAACTTAACGTTAAAGTACAACAGTAGCTTGATTCATTATCTAACAGATGTTTGGAAAAAACCATTATATTCACACCCCTAAACAAAATACCACATAGAGCTTTGCTAAGAGACAGGATTTTGCTTGATATCAGGGTCTTCAGAGTTTTTCGGGAATAATACAGGGTATAGATCTGTTGAGGGGATTTCTTGAATTCGGTGTGTTCGTAAGAATAGTCGTAGAAAACAAAATTAAACAAAATAGGTTTAACACACTGACAAAGGAAACTCCATAAAATGAGAACTGAAACAAAAACAGCAACTAAAGCATAGATTCTACAAAGTCCCCAAAATATGGACTTGAGAAACTGGGAATCAAGTATGAATGTCACAAACTCAATAAAAACAGGGACCTAAACAAAACACGAACACAACAAACTCATTAATACAAAAATACCCAAATGGCATATAGAAGTATTTTTTATGCTAAGCACGTGTTTCTGGAAGTAACTCTCAACAGTGGCATTAAAATTAAATATTGAAAGCATAAAAACAGGAAACTGAACAAAGCACAAACGTAGCAAACGCCATTAAAACAGAAAAATAGAACAAACTTAAGTAAAGCATGCAAAGAGCACACTCTATAAAAACAGGAATCAGAACAACTGGAACTAAAGGATGGATTCGACAGTCTCCATAGAACACAAGAGAAAACTATAAAAAATGGAACTGAAGCACGAGTTCCAAAAACTCGATAAAAACAGGAACACAAACAAAACAAAACCTAAAGTACGGATAGAGTTAAACTACGTAAAAACAAGAGCACTTCACCAAACAAAACTTATTTACAGACGCCGAAAACAAATTTAACTAAAACGTTAAACGAATTATAAATAATGTACAGACTGAGAAAACTAATACACACAAGTACTAGCTTTCCAAAAAGCTAGTCTGACGTCAGTATTCTTTTACCTAGACAATAAAAGGTATATTTTGTTTGATGATTTACCAGAATTTCCTAGCGTCTTATTCGTAACAACGGCAGTAGAATAACAATATAATTCAATAATTGCGTAACAATATAATTCAATAATTGCGGTTCTCCTGATCTATGGGAAGGACTTACTTAACAAACGAACTGGTTCCTTTGTCTTTTATTCCGACAAAACCAGTATAATAACCTTCCTAAAGTGTTAATGTAGAAAATAATGCGTGTTTATTTATATGCTAATAGCATGCTTAAAAATCGGTATATAATGTCATTTAAAATATTATCGCGGCAAAGTCAATAAATGAAAATCACGATCGTAAGTGTTAATTTATTAATTTGCATTGATATTGTCGTAACCTTATATTAATTTGAACACGTTACACTTTATTGACCGTCATGCAATGCAAAAATGGACGCTTTTACAGAAATGCAATGCAAACAACATGGACGCTTTACCGGAATGCAATGCAAAAACATGGACGCCTTACAGGATGTGCTTTTTCTGATTTTAATACTGTCTGACGCCGTGACGTCAGACAACAAGAGAACTTAACAAAAAAGGGCTTAAATATTTAAGTAGCAAAATCCATGAACACAGGAGAACAGAGAAAATATAACTAAAGCATAAAACCAAAGGATTAACTCCCTCCATCGTAGTTTTGTCCTAAGCTATATCTGATGTTACTGATTATTCGGATTTCGTTTCATTTTAAACATTTTTTTTTAAATTATGGATTTCCTGTGTTTGGGTTCTAGTGCTGCTGTTGAGGAATCAATTTCCGAAATGGCCATACAGCTCATTAAAATTAGTACAGTTGGAGTTAACATGTGTGTTATGGTCTCATTTACTCCATATCCTTTTGTGAAATATTCAATAAATACATAAAACGAAACAAATTATAACTGTTGTACAGACGCAGCAAATTCCAGTAAAAGGGGACTTGAAAAAACTTATTCTAAAGCACGGATGAGTAAACTCGTGAACCGAAGCAATGAACCATCAAATTTAAAGTAAAGACGTAGCAAGCTAATTATTACAAGAGTGATTTAGCAATCTTGATGGTCAGATTGATACACGGTGGTGTGCAGAATACTATTGTCGTTCGTTTACATCGTTGCTTTTGAGAAACATCCAATATATATCGTCAAAGTTTACATAATATATTCCGTGCACTTTAAGATATAATTCAGTACTGTTTACCTGTCAAAAGTACACACGGAATTTCTGTGTAAGGTTAGATGTATTATTTTTATATATGACATTCATTAGTTTTATAGAAAAAAATTCAAGCATCAAGATTTTGGCCAAACATATGATTAGTTTTGACGATGTGACATTTCCATTGTAGGTTTAGCAATATACTTAAGGAAATAAACCTACAATTAAACACAAGAGGTACGATGAAAATGACAAAATGCATACTGATACGAATAAGCAGGTATAAAAACGGTAAGTATAATACTACAGTCAAAGTACTAATAACTCTCTGTTCTATTGTTCTGTTGTTTGTATTGAGAAGTATCCAACATGTCAATGATGTATGTACAATGTACTTTAAGATACAATTAAAATTCTTTTATCCTGTATACTGTAGACCTTGATGAAAAGTGCACATATTTTTTCCTGAATATACATGTACTAGTGTGTACGAAAAACCTTGAGTTCAACAAAGTTATTTTTTTCTCATTTAAGCTCAAAGTACCCGAAAAAGGCGTGCATTTTACGAATCAATGCAAAACTCATTACAAAAACGATGTTCTGAAGTATTATTTCTTAAATTTCAAAATGCCTTTAAGGTGAAAATGAAAGTTATTGCCTTACATCATCCGCAATCTTTTCATCGTATTTTACTTATTAATATAGACTATTATAGTTTTATAAATAACTAAATACCGAAGTTACTGTGAATTTACTTTCTGCATATGCGCATTTCGACAAATATATAAATGAAGGAAAATAAATTTGATTAAAAATTCACACTTTCAGTTTATATTAATCTCTCTTCAATTATTTGTTTGATTTGATTATATGCGTGTTAAACAATCTGTACCTTTCATGTATTTTTTTCGGATGAAGATCGAAGGGGTAAAAAATAAGCCAGCAAATTTTTCAACTGAATTTTTGGAATTTACCACAGTGCAAAATCCAAAATTTTAATACCATAGATAATAATAAGTTGATTTAAAATAAAACACCGGTATCAAGCCTGGGTTCTAATCGTTGTCAACGTTTAAATTTTGGCTTTATATTGTGTTGGTAGGTAGATTGTGTCATGTTTTTTTTTCAATTGATTGTCTGATGAAATTATATGCATGTTATACAATATTCTAAAAAGGTTTTAAAGCAACACGAGCTGTATTTTTCAATTTTTTGGGTGCGGCAGAATTCATCATTTAGACTATTATAGTTTTATAAATGTAGTAAAATAAATTTGATTAAAAATTCACACTTTCAGTTTATATTAATCTCTCTTCAATTATTTGTTTGATTTGATTATATGCATGTTAAACAATCTGTACCTTTCATGTCTTTTTTTCGGATGAAGATCGAAGGGTTAAAAAATAAGCCAGCAAATTTTTCAATTGAATTTTTGGAATTTACCACAGTGCAAAATCCAAAATTTTAATACCATAGATAATAATAAGTTGATTTGAAATAAAACACCGGTATCAAGCCTGGGTTCTAATCGTTGTCAACGTTTAAATTTTGGCTTTATATTGTGTTGGTAGGTAGATTGTGTCATGTTTTTTTTCAATTGATTGTCTGATGAAATTATATGCATGTTATACAATATTCTAAAAAGGTTTTAAAGCAACACGAGCTGTATTTTTCATTTTTTTGGATCCGGCAGAATTCATCATTTCCAGTCATAGTCTGCGGAAATTAAGCAGTTTCAAGCCAAATACCTCGTGAAAACATATCAAAAGGTTCAAAATTAAGGAAATGTAATATGAATTAATTAACTGCTGGCCAACAAAGAATGTATTCTCGGGATGATTTGTATGCATGCGACCTCAAGTCAAATGTTCCCGATACATTTGTAAAGGAATTGACATGGTCCGATAAAATCAAGTGTAATGATCAAATACAAAGTTGATGGTAAGTGTGTAAATTATTGTTTTCATGGTCAACTAGAAAACACGAGGGGATTTTATAAACATAAGTGGATGATATAAATCGGATAATGGTTTTTTGTCTCTCCTGCAGTGTGGAGTCCGTAAAAAGATTCCCCGTGCGAGAGATGTATGCTCTCTATATTTTTTCAGTTATGGTGTACTTGTGCGTGAGAGAATTTCTCATATGGATATACTATTGATACTTTCAAATTTTGGTATTTATTTTATTGATTTCGAAATGTAATCCAGACCACCTGTTTTAAGTGCCCACATCTCACTATTTTACAACGTCAAGTTTTCTTACATTCGACTTGATGAGTGCCCTGTGTTTGTCTATATGTTGTAGTTGTCCACTAGCTTAAGACACTAGTGCTTTTGTCGGGCAAAGGATGACAGTGATTGTAAGAGCACTTTGCCAGTTAAATTGATGTTTGTTGACAATCCCGCACCCATGACCAAGAAAGACATGGATGTA
>MJUU01036884.1:138081-169901 GCA_002080025.1 Modiolus philippinarum | reverse complement strand
TTTGTATTCTTTACTTGCACGCTTCATTGCATTTTTATTTGTCTGGTTTTTAACATGACCATATTTTCTTCTACACTTGTGAAAATGTTTCCTTTTGGTTTTACAATTTGCAGTATACCATGGTTTATTACCCGAATTTCTACATTTAGGTTTTGTATTTACTCTACCAAATACATTCAATGCAGGTTTACTAAACAAATCATCCATATTATTTACTACAGTATCTATATCAGACTGTAAAATATTTTGTTTAACATGTAGTTCATCTCACATTGATTCTATATGTTGAACATGTTCTGTTTTATTAACTTTAATATATTCTAAAAACTCTGTTTTCTTTTCATTATTCCACTTAATATGTTGTGATTTTATAATAGGGGCCACGTATTCCAGTGTTGTACATGTTAATGAAAAAAATAAGCCACAATGTACATCTGAAAATAGTGGATTAAAATCATCAATTTCAAAACAATCTAGATTATTAAACATATTTGAAGACAGTAACAGATAATCTACGACACTTGTGTCATTGCACGTGACTTTTCCTAAATATTTATCATAACAAACTCTTGAATAAACAAAATACATATTATTTTTCCTGCATAATTCTACAAGCCTTCTACCATAAGTATTGGGACGACAAGAGCACTGTGTATACCTATGTAATGATATTCCACTCTCAACTAACTTCTTATGATCATAAAATAATTCAATATTTCATCATTATTACTTAAAAAAAATCAAGAAAATTATCATCTGGATTGCAAAAATCTGATAAATCGGACGTTTTGGCATTAAAATCACCGACCAAACCATAATAACTGCTATTTTCAAATAATGAGATAAATTCATTTTCTATCTCTGTGAAAGCATCTATAGTGGAATACTTCGAGTTTTCAGGGGGTATATATACACATCCCATCAAAAAACCATCTGAAAAAATATCTCTAGAAAACTTTATCCACTGGACATACTCTGAACTAGTTTTTTGAAAAATCAAATATTTTTCGAGTTCTACTTTAAATATAATAGTAATACAACCAGACTTTTTACTAAATTTCTTTCTACACTTTGAAAATGACATATATCCATCTGGTAAATTAAGAATATCTAAGTCATCTAGTTTACTTTCTAGAAATATACAAATATCATGACATTTTATTAAATCGTCAAATTCAGACAGTAACAATTTTGATTTTAACCCACAAACATTTATAGAAAAAAGTTTTATTTCAGAAAAATTTGGCCAAGGAGCCACGACATTCTTTCCTCTTGTTGGTCTGTCCTATCCGGTATCCATTTCTTTGTTGTAAGCCATCGGGTGCATTAGGTGGAGGGTTCCATGGAATTCCATTAATATAGAGTTTATCTTCCGTTTCTCTTCACGAAGTTTCGGTAGTAAAGCCTGTCTGCGTTCGTTAATAGCAGCTGGATATTGTTCATTTACATTAAAGTCAGTTTCATTGAGAACGCCGGTCTTAACTACTTTCAAAATACGATCTCGGGCCTTTCGGTGTTCAAATTTGGCAATTATATGTGCCTGACATTAGTGGGCAAGGGATTCCATAAATTCAATGTAGAAGGAAAGAAAGATTTAGAGAATGTTTCTAGACGACACCTCGAGACATTATCATTTTCAGCATTTCTGAGACCATACCCAACAACATCGCCAGCAATGGTTGGTAAACAATCTATCAAATACTGTGGCGCTAAATCATTATTGATTTTATAAAACAAGTTAAGTCTTCTTTTTTTCCTTCTTTCCTCCAAAGTTTCCCAACCCGTTTTCAAAATATAAACTTTCAGAACCAACATACAAGGGCAAACCAGTAACTATTCTAGCTGCTTCTAACTGAAGTCTTTCTAATTTTAATGTATCACGAGCACAACAAGCATCCCAAAGTTCACATCCATACTCTAAGATTGGTAACATATATGTCAAATAAATTTACTTATATATTTTACCAAAGTCAATTCTACTTAACAAAAACTTAATCTTCCTTAGAATATTAATTCGAGCAGAAGCTCTTTTACAAATATTATCAATATGAAAACACCATTTACAATTACTTGACAAACTAATACCTAGGTGAGTATGATTATCAACTTTATTAATTTTCTCCCCATCAAAAAATAAATCAATATTATCAACATTTCTTTTGTTAGTAAATACTACAAATTTAGTTTTCTTTGGGTTAAATTTTACAAGCCATCGTTTTGACCATTCATTTAGCCTTTCTAAATCTGCATTCAAATGTCTCTCTAATTCTAAAACATCAGACGATGAATATGACAATGAGGTGTCGTCTGCAAACAGTCTAGCTAGACTATCTAAATTATCAGATATATCATTTATATATATGATAAATAGCAACGGACCCAATACAGAGCCTTGAGGTACACCTGCATTTAAGAAACCTATGTCTGATTCGGAATTATTTATGAAAACCAATTGATTCCTGTTTGAAATATAAGCTTCAAACCATTTTAATAGAAATTCACTAATTCCATATGTCTTAAGCTTAGTCAGAAGACCCTTATGCCATACCCGGTCAAACGCCTATGAGATATCACAGAAAACGGAAGTAAAAATTTCCTTTTTTCTAGGGATAAACATATTTGGTAATAAATTTCGATTAACTGATAAACAGTTGAGTGACTGGGAACAAACCCCGATTGAAATTTATACAACAATTTGTTTTCTAATAAGAAGTAAAACACATGTTTAAAAATAATTCTTTCAAATGCCTTTCCAACACAACTAAGAAGGGATATGGGCCGATAATTTGAAACTCAAGATCTGTCTCCGTTTTTAAACAGTGCCATAACTTTAGCCAGCTTCAAACTGCTAGGATAAGTTGATGTTCGCAGAGAGTAATTAAAAATAATACAATTGCAAGGGAATGCAAACTGAGGCCGCAGTATTTTTGAGCATCTGATGACTGATTTGATCATGACCGGATGCCTTTTTAATATTCAGTGATTTCAACGTATCGACAATTTCATCTAAAAGTATTTCTTGTACACAGAGAACTTTATCTGTACGGAGATCTAACTCTGTGGTAGTTATTTTTACAAATCCATCCGCCATGTGGTCATGTGGTAAAGTGTGCTACATTGGAATTGCAACTTCACATTGATATGCCATGTTCACCTATCAAATTGACGAAACTTAAATGAATTTTGGTGATAAATTTGTTGTATAAAGTAACTAAATGTACAATGTAAGGGCATTGAGGCTCTACAATTAAGGGATCTTCTGAACACCTTTTCATTTCCGGACGGGATTTCCTCTTGGATGGCTTCAACAATTTCAAACCTTCATTGCACACTTTAAAAAAATATGGACAGGGGTTATTACTTGGCGTCTTCAGAATCCTATTCAATAATTGCATTATACAAATACAATGGGTGTCTAACTGTCTATTCACCTTGTAACATGTTTAAAACGACAATTACACGGAATCTCGCTAGCAATGCTTTGCAATTATTTGTGTAGCAAACGCGAATTGGTCATATGCAAATCAGCTCTCAATATATATCCCTTTATGCTAACTGCTTCATTCAACAAGTTTCCTATCAGAAGAATGCTACAAGTTGATATTTCAGACAGCGGGAGTTTGGTTTAAATAGTGCAAATTACAACATTAAGTATACAGTCGTCTGACTTTATTTTTCGAAATTTCACTAGTTTGCATTGAACCATGCTGGACACACCCTCCGGTAGTATTTGTAAGCTGTGTCATGTATAGCCAAAGTTTGTTATATTCCACATATTTGTCAGTAATATTGGTATGTTGGTTGATGCACAGCCAAAGATGCGTCCCCTATCTATACACCCACCCATAATACGGTATGACGTCTAATATAAACGATTTGTGACCATTACACATCGTATAAAATAGTGACATACATATGAGCAACATATGATATAAAATAACTTGAAGCTTTTTCCGCTGCGAAAAAACGATACTGCAAAAATGACGGCATGAAAAAAGGCAACGATGCCCGATAACGACACGTTGAAAGAAAGATCACCTAATGCCACTCCTGGTTTTCGTGGGAGTTTACACTATTAGTGCCTTAGTTCTTCATGTTATCTTTTTATTTCCGTGCATTGTAGCTGTGTTAAGTCCTTGTTTTGTCTTTGTTTTTATCTGTTGCCGTTTTTGCCATGTCTTTGGACTTCGATTTTTGTAGTCATCGCTTCCCTTGTTCCTTCGGTATTCTACTGCCGCTGCTTTATAATTCTGTTGTAGTTTTTACTTTTATTTGTGACGTAATGGGTACCTTCAATTACTGGAAAAGCCAAATATTGCTACAATTAAAGGCAACCAAAGTTCTAAATACAAAAAAATGTACCGTAATTGTTCTATTAGAATCGAATCTCAAGTCTATTATTGTTTAACACCGGGCTGGCCATTTATGCCGATTTTCTACCAATTGCTTACTCTCTTGGTAAAATTAACTGACATATATGGCCAGCCCTATGCAAACTACAGTCCCGATTGGGGCTAAACCTGTTGACATACCAGTTGGCAATTTTGTCATGCTGGAGGCCGAATAGCAAAAGGTTTACACCTATCAACAACAGCCGGTAATATGGGTCTTCCGGATGATACATAGCTATACACGGTTAACCTATCGACACATCGATCAGTAATACCGAGTGATATATAGACAACTTACCATCGCCACAAATTTCGAGATATACATAGCCTGAGACCCTTATCCTCTCGACACACTCACCAGTTGTATCTATATTCCGGCTGATACATAGCCCGAGACCTTTATCCTCTAAACACATCCATCAGGAATATCGGTATAGGGTCTGTAAGTCTCGTCATGTGACACCGAGAAATCACGACAAAATTCAAATTTGAAAATGTCTCCCGCCAATATATGACGTTGTAGGATTATGACGTCCTGATTGTTTGCTTGAAACGTCATATTTTTTTTGTTAAAAATGCAACTTCCGGGTACAAATTATATACCCGGAAGTCCCAAAACTGGACGAGACTTACAGATCCTATTCTTGGTGATACATACATTGTCAACACACTCATTGGTAATATTCTTATGCTGGGGGATAGCCACAGATATTCGCCTTGTACATCAACACATCGGTACCACCATATTTATTTACTTTTGAAAATGTTATCTCTATCCAACTTTAGGCTTAAAATTATTTGAATTACGTCATTGCACTAAATTGTAGGGCGTTGTAAGATTTAAACGATATTCAATTAAATGATTCCGACAGTGTTTTTTTTTTTTTTTTTTTTTTTTTTTTTTTTTTTTTTTTTTTTTTTTTTTTTTTTTTTTTTTTACAAATATATTGATGGAATAGGGTTTTAACATTGCAGCAAGTAGGAATTGATAATTAAGTGTTCTGCCTTTTTGAAAGCAGTTGTAGGAACCAAGGCATGGACGGAAATGTCAGAAGCAACTACTTTTTTAATAAAAATATTATAAGCTTTTCCCGAGTCATGTATTTTATGTCCAATTTGCCTAAAGCTGTTAAAATAGATGCAAGTGTGGGCTGCCAGGTTAAAAACAATTAACATATATTAGCATGTTTATCCTTTGGCATATTTTCTATATACATTATCAAAATGAAGGTCATTAAAATTCATGAATTGACACACGAGTTAATGCTACCGGCTTTGGTAATCCGTGAGTTTTTACTAATTGCTTTAAAATGAATATGATTTATCCAAAAGATGATGAAATTTAAGTTAATACATCTTGCAAATGAATGCTGAAAAATTCTGAAAATATCAAATTATTAGAATTTGTACATGAACAAAGATTAATTGCAATAATAAATGTCTCTGTTTACGTGAAGGAAATTTTGTCTAGGTGGATCGGTGGTATTCAGCCATTTTGTTTTCATGTGTCAAGCTTTTTCATTAAAAAAATATACTAACGTTTTGAAATTTGGACAAATCTTTAAAATATTTCGCTTAAAACTCAAATAATGGCATGAATGGGCCAATTTCTCTTAGTCTAGCATTCATTTTAGACGAAAAATTCAGAATAATATTTATACTGAAAAATTCTTTGAAATGAAAATTTAAACAAGGGAGGTAATTTCAAAAATATTTTACAAAGAAATCATTATGAAAATTTTGACTTTGTGAAATAATTACATAATAAGGTCGGTGAACCCCATTTTTCTTTTTGTTTTTAGAAAGTTGAATACAGGCGCTAGCAATATCTAATACTAGAAAACACGAGGGGACTTTATAAACATAACTGGATGATATAAATCGGATAATGGTTTTTATGAAATAAAAACGATACTCTAGGCTATGGAATAGCCTTGGATAGAAAATTTCGTGTTTGATTGACAAGGGTGTGGTGGCTTATGATGTATAAGCCTTTCTCGGTACTTCTTTGTAATTTCTTCTATTGGTATGCACATGTGATAAAACAGTCACTGATTCGACCAAACCTCTAATCTTTTGCCAACAGCAACTCCAAGTAGTTTCGTGCTTTTTTTTTTTTTTTTTTTTTTTTTTTTTTTTTTTTTTTTTTTTTTTTTTTTTTTTTTTTTTTTTTTTGCATTCTCCTAGGGTACTGCTTTTTTAATCTTTTATCCCTCAACAGAGACAAACTTTATTAACTGAAATGTATACATGTATCGAAGCAGTGCATTTGTGTAAATGCTTTCTAGCAATTCTGAGCATTTAATACTTCAACTATGGTTTCAGGTTTCAAAGACAATCCTTACAACCAATGTAACTGAGGGTTTTTTCTAGCGCAGCATGCTATGACCACAACATGTTGACAACAAATAAATATGCATCTAGTTGGTGTGCTTAATTTAATGTGATTGATACAATAATAAACCTTTTACAGCACACACAAATAAACACCGGTTATTCTTCCGCAAAAAACGCAACTCTATCTCTTTCCAACTTTCGTTCTCCATTGCCTAAGTATCTCCACAAACTACAATCACGCTTTGTTTAACACAATTGAAAAGTCTTTTATAGTATTTGATTATTGCACAATACCTCATCTTTATTTATTAACTTCTGGTTTTAAATTTATACATTACTGTTCTTATTCTTTTTTATTGTATCTATATTTATAAATCTGGCTAAGCGATATTGCAATACCAATCCCATCATCATCTACAAACCTGTTCCCAGTACCACCTATAGTAAAATACTTTTCAACTTCCACAAGGAAACAGAAAAATTAAACCCCGCCCCGTTTTATCAGGACGAAACTGGACGCCATTTTGATTTTCGAGAATCTGAAATTCCTATTGGTCAATAGTCTTCTGCGCATGCGTTCTCCTCACTGCGCAAGCGTACTCCTCACTCCCCCAAGAACTATCTATATAGCTAGGCTATTCCATATCCTAGCTAAATTAATCGGAATTCACATGGATGTAACTTTAATAACTTTTTTTAAAATGATAATGTTCCTTAAAATTTCAACTGAAAATTCCCTATTTTCGGCGCAAGATTGGGAGCTTACATGTGTATATTTTTTTTATTTGTTGGAAGTTCAATTTTTGAAGTTAGATTCTGCAAACTGTTGAAAAATTCTGATGGTTTTTGCTTAGTCCCCGAACTACCTTAACTTTGATTTTTTTCTTTTGAAATTCGCAGTCAACTTGCTATGATTGTTAAATTCTTGTTAAAAATTGTTAAACATGAATTTCTACTAGTGATGTGCGAGAACTTGCGCTTTTCAGTAGAGTCTGTTTTATCATTAGTGACAACTTGTGTCGTTTACGTATAACATATACTGGTTGAGTACCAGTTATCACCGTGTACCAGTTATTGCCAATTCACACGTGCCTCGAGTTCCCCCAATGACTTTTGTTACACGATTATGTACAGACATTAAAGCAATATCCTAAAAATACAATCCTTTTAGAAATTTGTTTTAATCTTTTAAAAGCAGAAAAAATTGAAATAAAATCCATTCGGGGCTCCTTTGAAAACTAGTATGATATATAGGTGGGTTTGGAGGGAAGCCACATTTGATAAATAGCTAAACAAAGATTTTTTACATGTGAAAATGCAAGTGAGGACTTGGAGTGTCAGCTTTATTTTCAGCCAAAAGTAAACGATAACTTTGCTGCTTTCTTTTCAAATAGTCAAATCAAGAGAAATCGGGGCACGCAAGGTCCATATTTAGTAAAACAGGCAGTACACATCAGATAAAACTCAAAATAAGACGTTCCTAACAACTAATCATACAGAGGCTGCATACCAATTTTGAAATCAATCCCACTTCTAGAAGCTGATAAAAATGCGACGAAAAATTCATGTTTCACTACATTTCGTACAAAGTCCATATTTCGTCAAACAGGATGTACACATCTGACAGGACTTAAAATAGGACGTTCCTTACAACTCATCACATAGAGGCTGCATACCAATTTTGAAATTAATCCTTCCTGTAGAAGCTGAGAAAAATGTGACAAAAATTCGTGTTTCACTTCATTTCGTACAAAGTCCATATTTCGTCAAACAGGAAGTACATATCTGACAGGATTTAAAATATGACGTTCCTTACAACTAATCATATAGAGGCTGCATACCAATTTTGAAATCAATCCCACTTGTAGAAGCTGAGTAAAATGTGACGAAAAATTCATGTTTCACCACATTTTGTACAAAGTCCATATTTCATCAAATAGGAAGTACACATCCTACAAGACTCAAAATAGGACGTTCCTTACATACAGAGGCTATATACTAATTTTAAAATCAATCTTCCCTGTAGAAGCTGAGAAAAATGCGACGAAAAATTTATGTTTCATTCAATTTCGTACAAAGTGCATATTTCTATAAACAGGAAGTACATATCCGACAGGACCCAAAATATGACGTTCCTTAAGTCGAATCATATAGAGGCAGCATACCAATTTTGAAATCAATCCCTCTTGCAGATGCTGAGAAAAATTCAACGAAAAATTCATGTTTCACTACATTTCATACAAAGTCCATACTTGATCAAACAGGAAGTACATATCTGACAGGACTAAAAATAGGACGTTCCTTATAACTAATCGTATAGTGGCTGCACACCAAATTTGAAATAAATCCTTTTGCAGAAGCTGAGAAAACTGTGACGGTAAAAATTTGCGGACGAATGGACGGACAAGGTGAATGCAATATACCCAACTCTCTATAGAGTGGGGGTATAATTATCAGATGTTTAACTATATTCATCAGGTGAACAACATAACCTGAAGGTTTGGTTGGAATCGGGCCAGCAGTTTTGAATAAAAGTGACAACAAAAGGACGAATCGATGAAAGGAAGAAACCAGTAAGGAAAATCCGTATAACATACGACAGAATCCGGGACACAACCCAACACAGAACATTTTTGGCAAGTTGCGGATTCAAAAACCCATAGACTCACAAATGAGCAATTTTGGCACCTTGAAACTCTTAAATGTGTAAAATCAAAATTCTAAGTATCAGGTGCACAACTACACCAGATGCACAACATATCCTGAAAGTTTGGTTGGAATCGGACTTGTTGTGGATTCAAAAACCAACAGACTCACAAATGAGCAATTTTGGCTCCGTGAACCCCTAAAATCTGTAAAATCAAAATTCAAAGTATCAGATGCACAACTATACCAGGTGAACAACATATCCTGAACGTTTGGTTGGATTTTGAAGGAGTTGCGGATTCAAAAACCGACGGACGACGCAGCAGGTGACACAAAAAACAGAAAGATATATTAGTCTCAAAAATTTCTACACCAAGGTTATGTTCAAACAACTTTGAATTATCACTACATCAGCTTATGATCATCACTGTGAATTGATAGATCGTTACTAAGATAAGAATATTTTTAGTCAATGCATAGTTCATTACCAAACTGAGAAACACCACTTATTTACTTAATATCGGGCTTTTCATTGGTGCCACGTCTGGAGCAGATATCATGCTTACCCTGAGTTCTGGAAAATGTGATGATACTCCCGGGTCTCAGTGAAAGTTTACAATGTCAAAGCTCTGGATGGTTTTAATACCTAACACTAACCGTTTTGGTTAGATGAACTGAAAAATAGGTTCTGTAAGTTTCGTTGAATTTTGAAACTTCCGGGTACAATTTTTGTACCCGGAAGTTGCACTTTGCTCGATAATATATGACGTTCTAAACAAATAATTAAACGTCATAATCCTTAAACGTCATCTTTTGGCGGGAGACGTTTTTAAATTTCAATTTTATCGTGAATTCTCGGTGTCACATGACGAGACTTACAGACCCTATTCTGACATTTGAAGTGAAATGGAATAACAGACGGACGTAGTAAGAGGACTTATATAAGTATTAAATAAAAATGATAATGGTGCATTACATGGTACCCCGCCACGTTTCGAGGGGCAAAAATCCCTCAGAACTTCTTTGATCTCTGTACCCAAGTCAAACTAAGTTTGAATTTCTAGTAAACAACTTACATTCAAAGTTTGGAGACGGTATATAATTTCGTTTAAAAGTTGTCAGTAGGAAACCCTAAAATAAACAAACTTTCAAAGTTTCAAGGGGCATAACTACAGAATCCTTCAGACATCTGAGCCAAAAATTGAACTTGACCTGCGTTTTGTGGTAAATAATTCACAAACCAATTTTGAAGATTGTATGTTGTTTCTTTCAAAAGATATCAGTCAGAAACCCAAACATTCACAAAATTTCAAAGTTTCAAGGGGCATAACTCCAGAACACCTTAGACCTCTGAACCCAAAATTAAACTTGACCTAAGTTTTGTGTAAAACAATTTATATACCAAAGTTATAGGCTGTATGTTGTTTTGTTCCAAAGTTATCATATTCACAAAATTTTAAAGTTTCAAGGGGCATAACTTCAGAACCCCTTAGACCTCTGAACCCAAAATTAAACTTGACCTGAGTTTTGTTACAACAATTTATATACCAAAGTTATAGGCTGTATGTTGTTTTGTTCCAAAGTTATCATATTCACAAAATTTCAAAGATTCAAGGGGCATTACTCCAGAACCCCTTAGACCTTTGAACCCAAATTGAACTAGACCTGTGTTTTGTTGTAAATATCTTACATACCAAGTTGAAGACAGTATGTTTTTTCGTTTAAAAGTTATCAGTCGGAAACCCTAAAATTCACAAAATTTCAAAGTCTCAAGGGGCGTAACTCCAGAACCCCTTGGACCTCTGAACCGGAAATCGAACTTGGCCTGAGTTTTGTGGTTAACAACTTACATACCAAGTTTGAAGACAGTATGTCATTTCATTCTTAAGTTATCATTCGGAAACCTTCGGGGGACGGACGGACGGACAGACGGACACACGACCGGGGGTATCATATAATACCTCGCCACTACATGTGGCAGGGTATAAAAAGGGTTTTCTGGTACATGATAACTGATCTGATCAGTTCATGATCGATAAAAAAAGACAAAGCCTGAAAAATAAAAATTGATGGCTGTTCCATGGAAAACTTGTGTCGCTTACGCTACCGAAGTCTTTTTTGGCCAAGTGAACCTCTAAAATATGTAAAATCAAAATTCAAAATATCAGGTTCACAATTAAATCAAGTGATCAACAAATTATGAAAGGTTTTTTGGAATATGATTTATTGTTATGAAAGAATACCAATTTAACAAACTAAATTAACAAATGAGCTATTTTGGCTCGGTGAACCTCTAAAATCTGTGATATCAAAATATGGCGTATCAGATGAACAACAAGATCAGATGAACAACATATCCTGCAAGTTTGGTTGGAATCTGACTTATAGCTATGATGGAGTTGAGGATTAACTAAACAGAATAACAAATGAGCAATTTTGGCTCGGTGAACCTCTAAAATATGTAAAATCGAAATTCTAAGTATCAGGTTCGCATTTACACCAGTTGAACAACACATCCTGAAAGTTTGGTTGGAACTGGACTTGCAGTTTTAAAGAAGTTGTGGATTCAAAAATTCACAGACTCACAAATGATCAATTTTGGCTCCGTGAACCTCTAAAATCTGTAAAATCAAAATTCCTAGTATCAGGTCCATAACTACACCTAGTGAACAACATATCCTGAAAGTTTGGTGGAATCGGACTGGTAGTTTTGAAGGAGTTGCGGATTCAAAAACCGACAGGACGACGAAGTCGACGACGTAAGATGGCGGATAGTAATCCCTATGTGTCAACTCTGCTTACAGCAGGCGACACAAAAATTGAATAGATGAATGGATTCTAATATTTGATTGTAATTTCGCCATTCTGCGTGTTAACTTTTTTCTTGACTTTGTAATGACAACGTATCTTTTGGGAATAACGAAAGATTTAGTCTTTTTTTAAAAAGGAAAAAATTTTTTTCATGTTTTCCATACGCTTTCCGTAAAATTATCGTTAATTTTCATTCAGAAATAAATAAGTGATATATATTTTTATGAATACAGGCCCAATACTAATTTTCCTTGATATCGACCTTTAAAGAAGGAAAGGCTACGAAATTTGCTTTTTCGGAGATTTATCAACACCAACACCATGCATCAATACAGTAATACTTTTTAATGTCTCGTAGATAAACCATATTATCTGGATAGGAACATTGCTGTCTAGCAATAAGATAATAAGAGAAAATACCTTAGGCTTCAACGGGATTTCATTTGACGATATTTTAAAATAATAAAATTGACTGGTCATAAAATGTGTTTCAAATATGAATCAGTTTTTATATTATGTTTTGTAGGAGGAAGTTTCTGTAATCCGATTACAAAGCCAAATTCAGACAGTGTGGGATAACAAATTTACTTTGATATTTTAGTTTTTATGGATTTTTCGGTAATTTATACGAGATTTCTTTGATTTCGCGGAACAAATATTTTCAGTGTTTGGTACTTCCCGAATTCCAGGAATTATTGCAACGCTTCCGTTTTCAATCACTTACGATCTCACCACTTTTTACTAATCAATAATTAATTTCTAAATTTCTCGAAAATTAATTTCGTTTCTAACAACTTGTACTGTCAAATAATTAAGTTAAATTCCGAAAAAAGAATAATTTAAGGAGGTTCGCTCCTCATGTTTTGGGATTTTTGTCAGATTTTCGGAATCCTCGGGTTTTATCCATTTAAAAGTATTATAATTTTTTGCCCATTGACCCCCTTATTTTTTTCCATAAATTCATGTTATACATCTTCGTGAGCATTCTGTAAAAATTTTATTTGATTCTATTTATTCTGTCACATTCATTCATTGTCAATCCTTGTTAATGTTAATCCTATGAAAAGTCAGAGGAGTTCGGTTTCCCGCCAAATTTTCAATCACTTTAATCTCAAAAATTGTTTCTTTTTTAATTTTCTAACATAAAATCATGTTTATTTGAAATCCTATTTATTTCCAAATGGAGTAGCGACCCCCCTTAAGTTTTGTTTCTGATATTTCGATACAAAAAAATCCATCAATCTACTTGTCTTACTGTATCATTATTATTTTTTTTTTTATTTTGTATTTTATTTTATTTTTTATTATTATTATTATTTTTTTGCATTACTTTTAATATCTGTTTATCGCAATAGGTATGTCCTTTTAACTGATGTTTAATGCAGCTGTTATCGATTCGTTGTTCCATTTTTTGTTTTACAATGTATTTGTAGAGACTTTGTCTCATTTGCATTTACTCCATATCCTTTCATCGTTAACGGAATGGTCAAATTCAGTAGTACTAACAAAAACTACTGCAGTACTCTGTAAACTGATAAAAAACCTAGAAGTGTGTTTTTTATACAAAAACGAATGTCTCAGCCTTACCATTAGGTACTGTTCTTTGAGAAGAAAAATACTAGTAATTTTTATGTTACCACCGAGTGGCCCATCATTCCAGCTAGATGATATGCACAACTAAGTACATGTGTATGAAGGTCAATAATCCTGTGAAGTTTGGTTGAAAACCGATAGATGATGTAGGAGAATGTGGCGTCCACAACCTTAATTTTGCAAAATTCTAAGTGAAAAGGGGCATGACTCCCACAAAAATTAGCCAATCAATCCGGTGAGACAATATGCATATTAGGCATGATTGTCAAGAATCTTGTGAAGTTGGGTTGAAATTCGATGAAAGATGAGAAGAATAACGGTCCACAAACTTGGTGATGGACGGACAGAATGACGGACAAGACATAAACAGTATGGGAGGAAATTTTTTATGAAAGCTGATACAATTCTCGTAGACTGCTGAAGTACTCACTCAAGCTGCTTTTAATACTAACATAAAATTCTTCAGTACTTTCAGATTTGCATTTGTTTTTTTTTTTTCGTTACAGCGGTTTTGTTCCATTACAATCATTTAATATCATTTTCAATATTTTTTTCTATTTGAACAATACGCCTTTTCTTCAAACTCCTTCTGGAACATATGTTAATAATACCTAAGTTACTGTAAATCTAGCTTCTGTAAATGGACATTTCTCCTCCGTGAAGCCATTGTTAGCTATGGACAGAGATATGCTCATTGTGCAAATTGTTATAAAATTTAAATATTGCAAGTTTCCACATTAAGTCGGTGTTCGGGTTAGCACGGAGATATTGACTACTGGGTTAATGAATAACCTCGGGGACAAAAAGGTCTTTGTAATCTAACGATAGACTTTGTATTCTTGTTCCATAAAAACTAGTTAAAGGAATCTGATAAATGATTCACCCAATTACATAAATCATTGATATATCAGGGCCGTCTTTAACTTACTATGAGGTAGGAGTGTTTTCAAGATAAAGAACAACAATCAAATCGTTATTTCATTTGCTTAGTCTTGCAATGTATTTATAGGGATTCTGTCCCATGTACATTTAATCCATATAAGCAATGAAGGGATATGAAGTAAATGCAAATGAGACAAAGTCTCTACAAATACATGGTAAAAAGCAATGAAACAACGCTTGTATTGTTGTTCATCTTGAAGTCAACATGACGCCTTCAACAATTAGATTTGCCAATACCTCATAGTAAGTTCAAGACGGCCCCTACCACTGGTTTGAGCGGAATTCATTGCTAGATGTCGAGCAACGTTACATCCATGTTTATTCTGGCCATGGATGCGGGATTGTCAACAAACATTAAGGAAACTGGCAAAGTGCTCTTACAATCACTGTCATCCATTGCCGACAAAAACACCAGTGTCCCTAGCTTGAGGACAATCACAACATATAGACAAAGACGGGGCACTCATCAAGTCGATTGTGAGAAAACTTGGCTGTATAAACTAGTGAGATGAGAGCAATATTAACAGGTAATCAGATCACATTTTGAAATTACAAAAAAAAGAATGCCAAATTTTGAAAGTGCATCCATGTGAGAAATTCTATCCCTGTATTTATTTATATTAAAACCAAGTTTAATTGACCAGATGTACTTTCTGAACACTTAAAGGGGGATTTCCCACTGACTACTTATGCGCAATTTGTGACGTCATGGTATGTATTATTTTTCGTTTTTAAATGTATGATGAAGTAGCTGAGATATGTACCTGTCATAAAATATATGGTCTTATAAGGAGAAACTTAGAAGTAAATTGTCCGAGGATGTTTAGAACAACGGCAGTAGAATACCGAAGGAACAAAGCACAAGATTACACAAATCAAAGTCCAGAGACAAGGCAAAAGCAAGAACACCAAAAGACGGAAGACCAAAGACACCACATGCCTACAAAACACTCGAACGTTACATATACAACACAAAAAACTAAAGCACTAACAGTGTGAACTCTCAATAAACAAGAGTGACATCAGGTGCCCCGGAAGGGTAAGCATGTCCTGCTCTGCACACAGCACCCGTCACACGGCCCGTACCACAAACATTACTGACAAAGACAAAACTTAAATTTAACAAGACAACACTGAAAACTAAAGCACTGACAGTGTGAACTCCCATAAAAACCGAGAGCGACATCAAGTGATCCGGAAGGGTAAGCATGTCCTGCTCTGTGCACAGCACCCGTCAAACTGTCAGTGGGTCAATTCAGGGTAAAGTCGAAACCGGTAATGTCAAATCAGGGAAGACGCAAATCTAGCTGAAAATGTCAGTTTTATTTGTGACACTGACATTTCATATCTATCTATGATGTCGTGGTGACGGCCATAGAATTTCTGAAGGTACGAAAGTAACAAAGGCTGAACATATCCCTGACTCAGCAGTTTTTGTGACAGTGCTTTTGCTCTTTCCACAAAGTCACTGTATGTACTGCACGCTCTACAGTAACGAATTACTTGTGAAATATATACTCCATATGCTGGGGATGCAGGTATATTGCTGCAGAGAAAGGGAAAGTTCACAATTGGAAAGTCAAAATCATCATAGAAATGAAGAATTTAAGATGAAAATGTTAAAGAAATGGTTTGTTTGTGTCAAGCTCTAATCAGTTGGTGTCACATCGAACAACGTGATTTCTCGATAAAACATCCATGTTTATTCCGGCCATGGATGCGGGATTGTCAACAAACATTAAGGAAACTGGCAAAGTGCTCTTACAATCACTGTCATCCCTTGCCGACACAAGCACCAGTGTCCCTAGCTTGTGGACAATCACAACATATAGACAAACACGGGGCACTCATCAAGTCGATTGTGAGAAAACTTGGCTGTATAAACTAGTGAGATGAGGGCAATATTAACAGGTAATCAGATCACATTTTGAAATTACCAAATTTTGAAAGTGTGATAGTGCATCCATATGAGAAATTCTATCCCTGTAAAAACCAAGTTTAATTGACTAGATGTACTTTCTGAACACCTAAAGGGGAATTTCCCACTGACTACTTATGCGCAATTTGTGACGTCATGGTATGTATTATTTGTCGTTAGTTAAATGTATGATGAAGTAGCTGAGATATGTACCTGTCATAAAATATATGGTCTTGGGAAGGAGAAACTTAGAAGTAAATTGTCCGAGGATGTTTAGAAATGAAGAATTTAAGATGAAAATGTTAAAGAAATGGTTTGTTTGTGTCAAGCTTTAATCAGTTGGTGTCACATCGAACAACGTGATTTCTCCATAAAACATTACCCCCAAACACCTGTGATGTAATTTGATAATGAAATGTACTTATATATTCGTGTTTCCCTTTTACACCTGCAGTCCTTATGAGCATCGCATTTGTACATTAAACCTCTCAATAAATCACACGGACATAGTCAGGACAGGAAACGTGATTTTACATAAATTTTTCCCTAGAACAACTACCCACACTATTAGCAACTTCTTTCCCTCAAACAAATACTTTCACCATTAGTACTTCATTTGTACGTTCAACCTTTCCATCAAACACCTGCTGTTATGATCACCAAATCAAACTCATGCGATTGTATTTGCAATGTGATTTATACATTTAACAATTCTTTTTAATGTATACTGTCACCAGGTGCAACTTCATTTGTACTTGAAGCCTTTTCCTAAAAACACTTGTTGTAGTGATGGACAACGTAGTTTGAACATCAAGCTTAAGCCTTTTCCTTATACGCCTGCAGTCGCAATCGACAACGTGCCTATTAAATTAGACCTTTCCCTACAAAAATGCTGCCAGAATCAAATTTAGGTTATCAGCAGATTGAACAAAGAAGTAAGGGAAATTAATATTTTGGGACAATGTTACTTAATATAAAGTACAGGTTGAGTTTGAATTCACCATGATCAGACATTGGGTTCAGAGTTATTGCCCTTTGATATTCGAAAACAAACATGGCCTTAGTAAAAAACTAATTTTTGAATAGTACTAGTATTACACGAACACCTGCTGCCAAATAGCCAGTGTAATTTGTACATTAAGTTTTTTCATCAAAGACCTGTTTTAAAGAGGGACAACGCCGTCTTGAACTTACTATGAGATATGAGATAAGCTCATTGTTGAAGGCCTAAAGTGATTTCAAGATGAACACTAATAAAAGCGTTGTTCAATTGCTCTTGTTTTACCATGTATTTGTAGAGACTCTGTTTCATGTACATTTGCTCCATATCCTTCCAATGATTATTTCATAGATTATTTAATTTCACCGTCAGATATATAGTGGATGTACTCTTTCTTCATAATCGAATATTGAAAGAATATTTACATCGGAGAATACTGAGATTGAGATTAAAGAGACAACCGATGCACCAACTCTTCTTCATACTTTGAATTTTGGTTATACATTGATAAACAAAGGCGTTTTAAATCTAGCCTATCTGACTAATATTAAAAAAGACGTGATGATTTTGACTTCCCGATTGTGAACTTTCCCGTTCCTAGCAGAAATATGCCTACCTCCAAAGCTTATGGAGTGTACATTTTACAGTAAATTCGTAACGGTAGAGCTTGTAGTTCATACGGTGACTTTGTTAGAAAAGCAAAAGCACTGCCACAGAAACTGCTAAGAGAAATGTTCAGCCCTTCAGTTTCTTTCGTCCCTTCAGAAGTTTAATGGCCGTCAACAGGACATTATAGATAGGTATGGAATGTCGGTTTTACAAATGCGAAAGGACATTTTCAGGTAAAATCATGTCTTCCGTAATTTAACAATTACCGATTTTAACTTTTCATTGGATTGACTAACTGACAGAGAAATAGGTGTTGTATACTAGGTAAGACAAGCTTAACCTTCATCTGTTGTCACTCTGTTTTTATGTGAGTGTGTGGTTTCTTCAGTCTTCTTGGGTTATCGTTTGTGTCTTTCCTGTGAACTTTGTTTGATGTAATCACTGTTTTGTTCCTTTTATTTTTTACTGCCGTTGTTTTGTTCTCTAACAATAACTGTGGCGTACTGTTACGAATACTTGCTGCATTCAATGTTCTATGAAACTAGATACTGTAACAACGACAGTAGAATACCGACGGAAAAAAGGAGTAGTATTTACGAAAATCGAATTCCAAAGACATGGCTAAAAGGAGGACACAGAAAACAATGATGTTAGACAGATACAAAGCACAGAAATAAAAATCACAACATTCAAAACTGAGACACAAATCCGGGAAGACGTGAATCTAGCTGAAAAGTCCGCGTTTGCTTTGAACACTGACACGTCATATCATTTCGTTGATGTAATTATGAGGGCCATATAATTTCTTGATTGATGAAATTAACATAGATTGAACAAATCCCTGACTAAGTAGCATTTGGGACAGTGTTTTTGCTCTGTTCAAAAAATCACTGTACAAACACGCTCGACAGTAACGAATCATCTGTGAAATGCACACTCCATAGGCTGGAGAAGTAGGCATATTGCTGCCTAGAAAGGGAAAGTCAACAATGGGGAAGTTCTTTTCAAAATATGTTTTGTCTTTCCTTACTTCTAAAAAGGTGTATCTGAGTTCTCAAATTAAAGTGCAGAAACATTGATGTATTAAACTTCAATTATCAATTTATTGTGTTGCAGGGCTGTATAAAGAGTAGAAAAATCAAAAGTTTGAATGTTATGGCAATGGGTAAGACTGGTTGAGAAGGTCTTTGGATTTTTTTAAGGATCCACATTTCATTCAAGCCGCTCGTGAATAAAGCTTTATCACAGTAATCTTTACAGCCATCTATGACTGCGGTCAACAAAGTAGTGAAGAGCTGTGAAAGGGGTTTAGTGCACTAGCAGATATGTTAGGATCTTGTTTGGCCATTTCGATCTTATCACGATCTTGACAGGCTTAACACAGTTTTGTTAAGACAATGTAAGATTTTAAGTTGTTTTTCATGATAATTGATTTCAAGGACGATCAAGACATGTTAAGATAGTTTAAGGTCTAGCAAGTTCGGCTTGTTAATTGCGTTCAGAAGCGATCGAGACAAGTTAAGTTACTTTAGATCAAACCAGATCTTTATTTGATCTTGTTTGATCGGGTTAAACTGAACACATCTTGTTCGCCCTTGAACGCAGTAATCTTGTTTGATCTTGATAGACTGAACAGGTCTAAATCGTCCTTGAAAGTATTATCTTGAAATAAGACTGAATATCTTATACTGTCTTAACAAAATTGTGTTAAGCCTGTCAAGACCCTGATAAGATCCAAATGGCCAAACAAGATCAAAGCATAGCTGTTAGTGGTGGTGCATCTGGACAACCCCGCGATGAATCTCGGTTTGTATGTAATGAAGTCAAGATTATCAACACAAGCTTACACAATGTGTTAGATTCATCGATGTGAAATGCTACAGATGTGAAAACCTGACAAATATATACAATGTTGCCTTTGCACGACAGCGAGTCAATCAAAGGTAGACAGCTTTGGGTGTAAATCTAAATGTCGGTAAGCTGAAAGTTTTGCCACTTCCTTGACCGCAGCAATAATATGAGAAAACCAAACGTAATAAAGAGTTTTCAAACTAAAATTTAAAGTAAAATTTTGATGATTAATAGTCTTTTTACAAATAAATGTCAGTGAAAAAACTCAAACACAATATGAATGAATTTCTTAGTTACTAGTACATGCGACCTTTATTTTTATGGGTTGTGGAGGTGGGTGTTACAATGATTAAGGGTAGACAATCCAATTATCATGTTTAATTAAATATCGTGACAAAATACTACAGAAATACGGCATACAATTTATTACACGACAAATTCATTTGTCAGTCTAAGCCTTAGGAAATCTCGGACTATAAAACAATTGTTTTTAAGAAAATAGATAATTATCCTTTTATTATATGATTAACTTAATGATGTTTTTACGTAAAAGGAAGCCTACGATATATGGTGAAGTACATATAAGCCCAGAGCCGTGTACAATTTTTACATTTTACAAAAAGCATCTTTATACTTTGATTAATTGATTAGGTAGAGTTATACATCAATTAAGCAATATTTCACGGGAACAAGTAAGGCAATTAAAAAATAAAAAGAAGCTACACAAATGTAATGAAGATTGATGGGACAGCCCTGCATCCGAAATTTGATTGCCATTGTATACCTGGAGAAATAACTCTGGGCAGAAAATTTTGTCTTCTTTAACACCTTTTATTTTTGATTATTTCTTCTCTATCAGCTTTAACATGTTTTTCGAGTAATGGACTTCCAAATGTTTTGGTTTGATATGCACTGATGAGACATAAGTTGTCGAAATGCGCATATGCAGAAAATAAATAAACAGGAACTTCGGTATTTTGTTATCTTAATAAGCTTTTTCGAAAAATAGAAGCTTTTAATTATTAAAAAGTATGAAGCGTGGCTTTTCTACACACAGTTTTTCTTCAATTATTCTTGGTAAGGCTTTTCGTATCATCTCCTTACTATCCTGCAGGGAGAGGGAAATGGGTAGGGGCGGAAAATTTAGTCGACAGGGCCTGTTGTTTTCTGAAAAATAGAAAATTTCTAAATATTGTATGAAGTGTGGCCTTTCTCCGCATAGTATTTCTATAATCGTTCGTGGTCAAGCTTCCGAATTATGACCTGACTACCCGACATATACATCTCCACATAGTGTTTTGTTATTGTTCGTGGTTACGCTTTCCATATTATGACCCGACTACCCGACATTGACAGAATATTCCCTTAACCACCCTTGGAGACGTGCCCCGGTAAGCTCTGCAGTAGGAGGTCTTGGAAACAATCATTGTTATTGATCTTTACCTTGATGCTATATAGTAGAATTGCGTAATGCTGGAGTAATTTTCACATCATCTCTTACATGTATAACTACGATGTATTTCAATACGTCGGTGGACCAATGTTTAATAATACAATACAAGTGTATTCCACTTCTGTATCCGATCATAATTGTGGATCAAGCTTGAAAGATGAAAAAAAAGGACAAAAAAAACATCATCTCTTACATGTATAACTACGATGTATTTCAATACGTCGGTGGACCAATGTTTAATAATACAATACAAGTGTATTCCACTTCTGTATCCGATCATAATTGTGGATCAAGCTTGAAAGATGAAAAAAAGGACAAAAAAAAACATCTACAATGGCTGAGAATTAAAATCCCAAGCCATAAATTGCCACGGAACTACACAGGTAAAGTTCGCTACTATAGTTAGAATGTACCCCCAAATGAAGGTCAATGAACTCTTAAGTAAAATTATTTCGTAATTTTCGTCTATTTTTTGTTTCACTCATTAAGAAACTTGACAAAATAAATATTCAAAATGTAAAGAAAGTTCCAAAGTATTTAAAATTTTTATTACTTATCACTTGTACACCATTTTCCTTACAAAAATGTAAACTAAAGCAATAATGTTTTATCTACAGAACACACAAATTATCCAAGAGTGATAGTTTAACATTAACATTTCTCAGTTTATCTCTCTTATTTCACCAGTGACCCCTAATTTTTGTTTATATGTAAACTATATAATGATTTTAAAACGCATGCAAAGTCTGAACAAAATCTATACTATTAATAGATTTTAAAACTTTCCGCTCACATAATCATTCGTCGTATCATTTCTGTGTAAAATCCCTAAATTTTCATTTTCAGCTTTTGCGCTTAAATGCACGATGACCCCCAAATTTTATTTTATAATTTTAACAAAAATACAATTATGTTTCTACAAACAAAAATTTGCTAAATTCTAAAGTAGGAAAATAATACCCTGCAGACACAAAATTATTTGACTTAACTTTTCAGGCCAGATCATTTTATTTAAATTGGGTAAATACATGAGAAATTTGGAAATATCAATTTTCTCATAGATAAGCCATTCTACAGTTTGGGTGCAGTCATAACCTCTCATCCAAGTTAACTTAGAAACAATTCTAAGTTAACTTGAAGTTAACTTAGAGCAGACGTAGAACAGTTCTAAAAACGGTCATGATAACGGTCATTTTCTAAGTTAACTTAGAACAGTTCTAAAAGCAGTCATAAAATAGAGCAGTTCTAAAAGTGGTCATAAGACAGAGCAGTCCTAAAAGTGGTCATAAAAACGGTCATTTTCTAAGTTAACTTAGAACAGTTCTAAAAGCAGTCATACGAAGACCATGACCGCTTTTAGAACAGGTTATGACCGTTTTTAGAACAGTTCTACTCGATGACTGCTTTTAGAACAGTTCTAATCTATGACTGCTTTAAGAACAGTTCTTGACAATTACAAAAACAGGAAAACAGCAAACACCTACAATGGCCAGGAACTACAATCACATGCCACAATCTACAAGCAAACTGCACCAGAAAAACAATAATGAAAACAAGAGACAAACATAAATAACGATAGGAACTTGACAATGTCTGCTTTTAGAACACTTTTCTAGAGTAGCTCTAGAACTGTTCTAGAACAGTTCTAAGTTAACTTAGAGCAGTCATTAGAACAGTTCTAAGTTAACCTTGTGAGAGGTTATGACTGCACCCAACTGTATACTATCCGTTACATGTATGTAAAAGTAAAACATAAGTCGCTTTTTCCGGAAAAAACATCACACACTTTAAACATACTTGCATTGTATTTTTCCATTGAATGTTATTGGAAATATTGGAGAACTATGCAGACTTGAAGTTCTTTAAAAGATTAGTTTTCGTCGTTCGAGATTCCATCAGTTCATTTTCATGAATGTAGTTTGTACATTAATATTGTCAACAGAATAATATAAATGTCTCAAAAACTAATACATTTGGGTTATTTTCACCACTATTTCGATTTTTATTACAGAAGTTTCATGGTCGTCACCATGATTTGACAGATATTGTTTCAATATATTTATCTCACAAATGAAATAAGATATTTTAGTAGATCCAGAGTTTTTACCGAACTGACAAGTTTACATAGTCTTTGACAAAACCGCACTTTTCATTAACAGCGTGAGGAGTTCCAAGCCTGAAGCAAGTCATGCTTACCTTTCCCGAGCACTTGGTCATGTTGCATTCTTGTTTATGTTTGTTAATTGATATGTCTGTCTTATGCTGACTCAATTTGTGTTGAATAGAAATAGAATTTTCCCTTTCTCCAAATTACTGTATCCGAATTCGACAAAGTGAAATAAAATGATAAGCAAGATATAAAATATATAGTTTTCTTGAGATTTATGGGATTCATTGATTTATTAGTTAGGAGTTTTACGTCCAGTGATCAATATTTCAGATATTACAGGAAGAAATGACGTTAATCAATTCAATTAAGTTGACATACAATTATTATTAACAATTCTAATATAATTTGCATATCAGGAAATACGCTGTCGTGATTGGCTGCATTGACTTCCGGTAGCAATATCTGAAGTCGTTTATTTTTCAATAGACGACGTTGACCGAACTACATTTAAGTTCACCTTAGAAAATCATACGCCAAGACAAATGAAATAGAACAAAAACACGTGATTGGCATAATATATATATAAGAATTTAATTACATATCACCATATTAAAAGAATTATAAGTATTTAACACCGTTTGAAAGGAATTTATTGGAGTATAAACGGGACCAAGTCACTCACAAACATATCATAAAAGTCATTCGGAATTTTATTTGTTTGTGAGTGAATTGGTCCCGTTTATACTCCAATAAATTCCTTAAAAACCGTGTTTAATCCTATACAGAAGAAGGAAAGGTTGAATTGGCATTCGGGGCAACGAGTTTTGATTGTCATTTGAAAAAGGGAGAAATATGTAGAGGCAGAGAATTTTTACGACCGCAGCGATCCTACTCTCCTTATAGAAAATATAGAAGGATAATTTATACTGCATGGAGCGTGGCGTTTCCCCCAGAGAGTTTGTCTCCAACGGTTTGCGGCCAAGCTTTCCTTATTATCACCTGGCTTACCCGTATAGATATGGCATTCCCATAAACACCATGCGGGGACGCGCCCGGCAGCTCTGTAGACGGAGCCACTAAAAACCAATTCAGTTGCCAGTAAATTTATGTGGAAAATCATTAATAAGTAATCATTGGTACTGACTGGTGTAAAGTTCGGATTCAGTAGGCATTTAACCTCTAAGATTACATTTAATTATCCGTTTGTTGCGTCTTCTTGGAGATACATTTCAATGCGCTTCTATTGCAACCCCAGAATATAGAAATAGGACCCAGTATCCAAGGCTTCTAGGTACAACCCCTTAATGTCATTAGTTGTGCGGGATGAATAAATCCACAACACATCTTTCAGATGGGATGTCCACGTAGTTATTTAGAACACATCACACGCTTTCTGCAAGTTAAAGAATTTTTGTAGAAAGCTGCTTTTGATCGGGTTCAATGCTAAATTCATCGCACCTTCGATTTTGCCCAGCATTTGTAGTGGCAGTCACAATTTCCCTTCCCATGACCATTTCATTATCCAAAGTTGATGAACTTGTTCTCGTCTTGCCATTGCTTAAAAATTGCTTAAAAGACGTAACACAATACTCAATCATCTTTTACAAATTTGAAGTAAAATTTGTTGAAAGAAATGGTGGTCATGCTTTTTATCAGTTTATAAGTTTCTTCGATTTCGAAATTTCTGGATTCAAAAAAAAATTAAGTCGTGATTCCGGAATGAGACCTTCTCCGCCCCCCCCCCCTTTTTTTTCAAAGAAGGGTCAGTAGCCTATAAAGGAATGTGTGTGTGTGTTTGGCAGACCAATTTAATTAATGAATCTCTGTATTTATATGTAGATCAAGACCCGCGCGAATACAAAAGACAAAATCATTTCGGTATTTTCTTGTCAATACTGTTTCCAAAGAAGGATAACTCTGACGTAGTAAAGGAAGGATCTATGGTTTTCCTATGGTTGTGCTCTTTAAATAAAGAGTGTTGCACGAAATCCTCAATACATACAGTGATTTTTTACAAACGTTTTCGACTTGAAATCATATACCGAACACACAGCTAGATTTGTTTTAAAATTGCTTTTTTTTTTGACTCGGCAAACTCTTTTTTAGTTATGATATAGTGTACATATATTTCCGTGCTGAGTTTCTACATAATGACATAAATAAAGATTATAGTGAAGTAAGCAAAAAGGATTAGACTCTAATTGACTTACTATTAAGCCTTCCGCCTATAAATATTAACGAAATAGGAGACCTATCGGAGACTTTCAACATGTTTTTGTAGAGACATTGTCTCATGCACATTTACTCCATATCCTTTCAATGATTAATCATTGATCAAAATAGATTCTGATGAAATCTTATAAATTGCTTCAATATAAAAAATAAACAGTGAGAGGATATGGAGTAAAAGCAGATCAGACTAAGTCTCTACAAAATCAATAATAGAACCATGCAAAGGAACAATGCTCTTGGAAAAACGAACCAATAGTTTCAATAATAAAAACTCCTTCCTAGTCTACATTACAAATCTTTGACTGTCTTAAGGGAATGGAAATTGGTCGTCCGTGTGAGACCTACACAGACAGTCAAAGACGTTAAGCACTCCCTAGTCAGTGATAGAAAATTGACATAAACTTAGAACTATAACCAAAAACCACTCAAAAGTAAAATTTTAGTCCAAGTAACAAATCACATACCTGTCTCTAAAGTACTGCTCGAAGTTTTGTATAACGACTAACTTAGATTGAAGTATTACCTGAACGTATGGTCTCTGAGAAATGAATCTTAACAAAGACATACTACTCAAGGGTAAAATTTAGGTCTAACAGTGTCACACTTCCCAGTTGGCTCTGAAGTACTATTCCTTGAATCTCTGTCTGTTTTTTTAGTTTTAAACTACAACATCAATTGTCCAACGGTTTGCGGGAATGTAATAAAAGGCAAGGTAATTTTTGAATACTTTTTTTTACATATTACGTAGTATCAGCTATTACCAAATTTTATTTGTTATTTTTCTTTTTTGTTTTAATTCGTGAAATAGCTTGAGAATAATTTATTGCTTTACGAAATGTTTAATTTTGTTTAATCGATCAGAATCGTCAAAAACAATACGAAAAAGTTGCCAATGGCTGATTTTCCCATTATTGAATTGACTAGCATTTGAGCAGGATTTGCATTAAACGGCACCATATTTAACTGTAAAGACCGACGTATTTAGAATCTGACTTTTTGGTTTCTAACGGTGTATAACTTATACAGTCCGGCTATCCCGAGTCCCTATCGTTATTCATTTGTCTCCTGTCATCATTAATGTTTTTCTAGCGCAGTTCGCTTGTGAATTTTGGCTTGTGATTGTAGTTTTCGTCCATTGTAGTTGTTTACTGTTATCATCTGTAATGTGTTAGATCGGTGCATTAAAAAATTACATTTTACCAGCCTAGTCAATGAAATGGAACAGTGCTTTTCTTGTTAACGCTGCTGAAACCTATCTGTATTTATGACGGTCTAAACTGCATCACCAAAAAGCGAACAGAAGGCTCGAAAACCAATCCAAATGTACATTCCCGGCACGAAGATTAGTCCAAATGGAATCGAATGGATTCGTCTACACATGTGAATGGCCCCTGGAGCTGGAGTAGCACGTCTATGCAGGATAGTCAGATCAAATTTGGAAACTCTGACCCCGAAAACTTGAGGAAAAAGCCACACTTCCTGCATTATTTATGTAAAGACCTCGTCTTGATGTTTAAATAAAAGAGCACTGACTGGGGTCGTATATAAGGAAAAATCCATTTTTTTGGGGGGGGGGGGAATCATAGCTCGTTTACCCCGGTTGTCTTATCAAGTAATTCATTTTTTCTTAACCATATTTTTCAATTAAAAATTTTATTTGCGTCTTTGTATGACTAAATTACTGCTCATTGAATGGAAACGTTTTAGCAAGAAGGGTAAGTCTATCATGAACCTTGTCGCAAAGTCACTCCTTCAACACAACGACAGTAGAATACCAAAGGAACAAAGCACAAGATTCCATAAATCAAAGTCCAGAGAGAATGCAAAAGCAGGAATAACAAAGGAGGGAAGGCTAAAGACACTTCATGCCTACTAAACACACAAACACTACAAATAACAGTGTAAACTCTCAAAAAAGCAAAGTGACATCAGGTGAGCTTGTCCTCCCTGCATACAGCACCCGTCACACAGTCAGTTAGGATTTTTTTTTACGATTTGGCTCGTGGCTGATCGGCTTATGCAATTTTCTAATCCGTCGACAAAAACCTTTAAAACCAGGGTGCATGTAACTTCTCTAACTCTCAAACAGCTTGGAAAGTAAATCACTTTAGTATTTAGACAGTGACAAAAGGACAAATCGGCACCACAAATATAACTAACGAAGATAAAAATAATTTTCAAAAAAAAACTAAAGCACTGAAAATATCAACCCCCATAAAAACCGAGGGTGACATCAGGCGTTTCGGAAGGGTAAGCATGTCCTGCTCTGTATACAGCACACTGTCAGTGTAAAGTCAAAGTCGGAAATTACAAACTCGGGAAGACGTGAATCTAGCTGAGATGGCGACGGCCATAGAATTTATGAAGGGACGAAAATAACAATGGCTGAACACATCCCTGACTCAGCAGGTTTTGTGACATGTTCGTCATTGTAAAGCAAAAGGTCGAGATATGAAGCAGAATTAAGTGTATAGATTGTCCCTTTAATTTCAAGTTTACTGGGGTAGATCAAATGTTAATATTCTTTAAATCTTGAGTTATTTTGAGGAAGTACATCGCCTATATATCTTATTCTGAAATTGAAAGTCTGGGCTAGTTGTTTGTGTTACTGTTGTATTACCCGTAGTAAACTTTGCTTCATACGAATTAAGGTAAAGGTCAGCAAAAAGTGGCGCAGAATTTGTCCACATAGGAATCCCTATTGTCTGTTGAAAAACGCGGCCACCATATTCAACAAAAAGTTTGTCGATCAAAACTTCAAGCACCACGTCATTTTCACCGTATTCCTTGTTTGACTCATTATCGTTTTAACAAAATATGTTTAGTCTTTCCCTATTACCAAATAAGAATACCTGCGTTCTCCATTCTTCGGTATAGAAACGATGATGTATCGGATCGGAAATTACTATTTTAAGTTTATTATGTGAAAGGGTTGTATAAAGGATAGAAAAATCAAATGTTTCAGTATGCGATACCGAAGTATATGGATTTCCAAATGTTTCAATATGATTTGTACTGAAGAGACATAAGTTGTCAAAATGCGCTTATCAGAAATTAAATTTACATTTTCTTCGGTATTCTGTTATATATTACCAATGAGTCGATGCCTCTGCTGTTGGACGGTTTGTCCCCGAGGGTGTTCACTAACCCCGTAGAAAGTACTTCGGTGCTGTCCGCAAATACTGAATTTATTTTAAAACCTTACATTATCTTTATTTCAGAAAATTCTGTTTAAATCTAAGGAGAACCTAACTCTTGCATAGCTCTGTCCTTAGATGGTTTTGGCTTTCCTGTTTAGATTCAATTGGATATTTGTTCTCTGTCAAATTTCATAAATGTTTCGGTATAAGGATTTCCAAATATTTCGATATCATCTGCAATCAAGAGACAGAAGTTGTCAAAAATGCGCATACGCAAAAAATAAATTTACAGTAACTTCGTTGTTTTGTTATTTATGTACATGAAATTTTGTATAACATTTCCACTGAATCGTCAAAAAGCCTCGACAACTGTCAAAATCACAGTCATATAAAAATTCGATCTTAGACCTATCTCGAGGAAAGTTAAACAACATTCTTATCACAATACTACAGTGTCAGCATAAGACCACCAAGACGTACCTTTAAGCTAGTTGATGCCCCTCCTTGTCAAATTTGTACAAGTCAGTATGGGACAAATACCTCAAGACAAAAGCAGGGGGACCCCTCTTACAATACCTTTAAGTCAATATGAGGCCACTTATATATTTCTTTGTGTTGTTGTGGTTATTTTTCATTAAGCTTTAAAAGTTCTTGAGTATACAATGCTACGGTTTGATATAATAGGTCAGTTTCCAAACTTTCAGAATGATTTTTCCCTTGTTTCCAGTAACTGTGGTATTTTAGTCCATGGGCTGGAATAACCCCCCGTGCATCCCCCCCCCACACTTCCAAACCCCACCTATTTTTTTGAAGTCCGCATACATCCCTTCTTCAAAATAAAACATGTTAACACAAGCATAACCTGCACGCACTTGGGGAATTTGGCCCATTTTTAGACCCACCTACAGAAATTTAGGAAAATTTCGTTTTTCGTTAAAGTTTTTCTTTCAGTTGCTTCAAAATGTTGACAAAATGCTTTCAAGTTATAAAAACGAGGTATCAAATGATTGCTTATTGTATGAGCTTTACAAAGAACCCAAGTTTTTACAATTTTCATGTCCAATACATTCTATAGCGCAATTAAACGTACCCCTACCCCAATGAAATATTGACGAAAAAACTGATATTTTCATTGAAATTGCGTAAGTTTGATGGTTTAGCCAACCCGAAGTGCATCTCAATTCCCGATTCTGAAAATTGTTTTTGGCTTTTCAATCTAATTTCTTTATTATAAAATAGGTTAAGACAATGTTAACATATTTTAGATGACCAAAATTTTATTTTCAAATATACCAAATACAGGGACCTTTGAATAATTTCGTTTTTGAATAAGTTTTTTCTTTCTTTTGCCTAATATTATCTTTTAGTAAACAAATATCATTTAAAATAGGTATCAAATGAAAGCTTATTATATTTGCTTTACAACCATAACAAATAATGGCCGTTTTTAGGTAATATATACATCATATATCAATATAACGTACCCCTACCCCAACAAATTTACTCCAAAATTGTCAATTTTTTGTCTATTTTCGCATAAAAATAACCAGAAGACGCAAAATGTGTGATGTATAGGACAATGTTGCATAAATTATATTATGATTTTATATTTTAACAGCCATTTGTTGACTAAAGCTCAATATTTTACCCGAAATTGGTGAAAAATGGGAATTTTCAACATTTCAGAATTGTCCAAAGTCCACTGCTATATCGTTATATATGCCAAATCTGGAGGATATTTCTGCAACTATGCCAATTAATTGTACCAACCGACCCATTTGGTGTCTTAAAACATTGCTAAGAAAAACAAGGAGTGTTAAATGTGACTCTGATTACAGAAAATCTTACCCCTACCCCAACAAATTTTCCCTGAAATTGTCAATTTTTTGTCTATGTTCACATAAAAATAACCAGAACACGCTAAATATGTATTGTATAAGACAATAATGCATGAATTACATCAGAATGTGGTATTTCAGTTGCCATTAGTCGACTAAAACTCAATATTTCACCAAAAATTGATGAAAAATGGGAATTTTCAACATTTCAGATTTGTTCGTATTTCATCGTTAAATCGCAAAATATGTCAAATGTGTAGAATATATCTGCAGATATGCCATTTAAGTGCCCTAAGCAATACAAAAATTGTCTTAAAACATTGTTTAGAAAAACAAGGAGTGTTATATGTGACTCTAAATACCGAAAATCTTACCCCTACCCCAACAAATTTTCCCTGAAATTGGTGATTTTTGGTCTATGTTTGCATAAGAATAACCAGAACATGCAAAATGTGTGTTGTATATGACAATGATGCGTGAATTACTCCATGATTTGNAATTGTCAATTTTTTGTCTATGTTCACATAAAAATAACCAGAACACGCTAAATATGTGTTGTATAAGACAATAATGCATGAATTACATCAGAATGTGGTATTTCAGTAGCCATTAGTCGACTAAAACTCAATATTTCACCAAAAATTGATGAAAAATGGGAATTTTCAACATTTCAGAATTGTCCAAAGTACACTGCTATATCGTTATATATGCTAAATCTGGAGGATATATTTGCAACTATGCCAATTAATTGTACCAAGCGACATAACATTGCCAGGAAAACAAGGAGTGTTAAATGTGACTCTGATTACAGAAAATTTTACCCCTACCCCAACAAATTTTCCCTGAAATTTGTGTTTTCCGGTCTATGTTCGCATAAAAAAAACAAGAACATACAAAATGTGTGTTGTATATGACAATGTTGCATGAATTAAATCATGCTTTGGTATTT
>MJUU01036884.1:119597-136795 GCA_002080025.1 Modiolus philippinarum | reverse complement strand
TGTCAGTTTTAGTGAAATACACACCAGAATTCCAATTAAACATTATCTTTTTATCATTTAGAGCCTGAATATTTCAAATTTTCTCTAAATTTGTAGGGGGAGGGGTGCTAATTTTGACATTTATGAACCTATAATACGTCTGAAACTAAAATTGTTGCATACAATTTGTTGCTAACATATCATAAATTATTATTGCATCGGCAATTATTAAATATATATTCAGATTTTTACGACCCTTAAGTCAAAAAGTCGAAAATGTGAAAAATCTGAAATTCCGAAAAATTCCATTTTTAAAAAAAATTATACCGAAAATCAAAATTTTATGGACTTTAATGGTTTTATTTTCTAACATTGTATCACAACTGATAAGTTAGGCATAAAAACTAGATCAAATGACGATGGTTGTTTATCTGAAAGGAATTGACAGCCTAAAATCGAGATTTTCGCAATTTTTTTAAAACGAAAATACAATAATTTTTCGAGTGTACTATAAAAGTGGCCCTATACTGTCTATGCGTGCAGGTTATGTTCGTGTTAACATGTTTTATTTTGAAGAGGGGACATAGAAGGACTGAAAAAACCGGTCTGGTTCGGAAGTGGGGGGGGGGGGTGCACGGAAAGTGTTTCCAGCCCACGGACTATTTCATTTGTAATTGTAATTAAAAGTTTAACTCTAGACCCCTGTTCTATTTTCATAATTTTCCACAGCATATCTTTGGGAGCAAGTTGAAAACTCATTAACTAGATTTCTGTAAATAGAATTGTGTCACTTTTGAGCCTTCTATGCGTATTTTTTTTATTTTTTTTTTTGTGCATATATATTACCATGTATTTCTTACTTTCACAAATATTGGTTAACCAGACAAAGAGCATTTGTGTATAAATAACAAAATACCGAAGTTACTGTGAATTTAGTATCTACATTTGCACATTTCGACAATTTACGTCTCTTCAGTGCAGATCAATCAAAACATTTGGAAATCCATAAAACGAACTTCGGTATTTTGTTTTTGACATAAACAGCATATTATATCACTGAACTTGTAAAACTTACATACCTGATAAATTTACTAACAGTAGCATGACCAGCTTCATCCTCAAGGTCATGTATGTAAGTTCTGCATTCCTTTCCCAGTGTAACAGCATAATCTGGTTCTTCCTAACCCAATAATGGACCTGAATTATACTGTGCTGTATTATTGCTGTTGACTTTTAACCCTTATACTGCCATCGGGCCGATTTGGCCGATTTTCACGACCTTTCACTGCCAGCGGGCCGATTTGCGTTACCTCTAACTGCCAACGGGCCGATTGGGTCGATTTTTGTTTCCATTTACTGCCAGCGGGCCGATCTGGGCGGATGACAGTATAATTCATTCCAATTTATTTAGAACAGCCTTATTGTGAAAATTAAACTATTATTTGTTTCTAACAACTTTTTTGGAACGTTCATGATGACCTCATGTCTTTTATGACGTCACGTCTCATGACGTAAAGCAGCAACCCAAAGGGGCCGAGCTCAGGGCTTCAGGAACATTCAAGAAGGGGAAATCAAAACTGGAAGTCGGCTTTTTTAAAGGCTTTATGTACATGTAACATTATATCAAAAACCCATAGGTCAACTAGGAATTTTTTAATTTTGTCTTATCTTTTTCCCTCTTATTTTTTTTCTGATTTATTTTGAATTCTATTTTTGTGAATTTGGAAAAAAAAGTATTTTAAGAATACTAGAACGAAATACGTCACGTCCGATTTGATGAAAAAAAAATGATCATGTAAACGCACCTCAGTATCAAAACTTTTTTTTGACACACTACAGGTGTTAATTAGAAAATAAGTTCCAAAAGATCTTGACGATTTCCGAATGGTACCCCGGTCTTTTTTTATTGCGACTGCAGTTATAAATGTACATTGCTATGGTGTGAGGTTCCTCACTGTGTTGAAGACCCACAGATGCCTTGTTTTTGGGACGTTTTAACCCGGCTGGAGATGGGATGTTGTCTCCTTGACATACCCATTTCCTTTCTTTTTTATATTGTTCTTTTTTTCAAAATTCATGGGTGTTGTTTCTAACTTGATTGTCCTTGTGTTGTTTTCAGTATATATATTATGGTGTTGTTTCTATTTTCAATTTCGTTGTGTCGATTTATCTTTGTTGTCGTGGTATATTTTATTTTTTTCCTTAACCAATATGTTGTTTAAAATTTCCTTTTGTTGTTTTATTATTATGGCGTTACTATCATTTTTATCAGAGGTGTCCTTTCTGTCCGTCATTTTCATGTTTTGATTTTATCTGCACTGATGAAACATAAGTTGTCGAAATGAGCATATGCAGAACCTAAATTTACAGTAACCTCGGTATTTTGTTATTTCATCAATGTAATCATGAATTTACATGGAGTTCTTTCTAATGTATTAGCTTAAAATTAAAATATAAAAATATATGTCGCGACACAGCTGAATGTCATATAAAATAGACAGAGTACAATTGTTTGTGTATCTGTCGTACACGAGATAACACAATAAAAATATGAAATTAAGGCGAAGTGTACGTAATTAACTACTCCAACGATTTTTTTTTAATTTCGTATACAAATAGTGCATGGAAATATACCACAGAAAATCGAAAAAAATTGGGGGGTCACCGTTTTAATTTTCGAGATATGACTATTTGAAGTTTACTGCACGAAACACTAAAATTACAAAGGATATATAGGGAAAATCGTAAATATCGGATTGTACATTAACTTAAATCGTTCTTGCAAATTTATTTATCCAACAATTTTTTTGAAAATTTGATATTTTATTAAAAACTTAATCTCGAATGCATTGATGTAAAGAAAGTCCCTAGCAACCGTGCTCGTTTTCAAGATATATCGCTTTGAATGGTGGATTTTAATGTAAAAAAATGCGTTTTTCCGGCGACGTTACTGAAGACGTTGCTTTTTTACTGTAACGCATGGCACTAACAATTATCTTTTTTTTTGTGTTTGTTGACTTCAGTAGACTGTTGTCGTTATTTTATAAACACCAACATTTATCAACATTTACCAGAAAACCGAATACCGATAAGACTTTACAGATCTTCCGATGCGATTGTCCATGTTGTCGCAATTAAATGTTGGAGGACAAGAAATTTTAGTTCGATTATTACTTATCGAACTTATAAATTGTATATATATTTTCCAAATCGTTCGAACTTTATTATCTTTTTGCTCTTTGCTATTGTATCAAACTTTTTTTTAAACAGAAGTAAAACGTACATTGCATCATTTTATATAAAATTAGAACCTCTCTGCCGGAAGACGATAGTAAGAAGAATAGCCATTCAGCTATGAACTTTGTTCCTATGTTGGACCATTTTCAAAATAAGCCCAAATATCATCAAAAATCTTGTAAGGTGGTCTATGATAAATGGGCTTCTTATGAAATATAAATATTTATGCCACACTTTTATGTTTTCTGACATTTGTATCCGTTTATACTACCCGAAGGACATAGAGAACCCAACTAATTTTTTAATGCGATTGTAACACAATTTCCCTTCAAAATGGCAGTTGGCTTAGTTTGGTTCTGAAGGTGCTGTGCAACGAATTTAAACAAAAAGCTACAAAAACTTTCAAAATCTGTCAAAATTGCACACAAGTGACTAGTAAAGTGGCTTCATCTTTTATCTAAAACGTATGAAAATGTATTTTAATTAATTTTGTTTTTTATATTGTATTTGACAGATTACATGCTGAAACATTTTTGAAGAAGATAATATGAATTTGCATAATTGCTATGCTGAATGAAATAAATTCACGGCGTTCCGACTTTTTTGTTTTAATTCAAATGTCAAAGAAAATCACGACTGTATAGTGAATCTATAACCCCACCTAATTCCATTTTTACTACATTGACGTTGAGTTGGGCGAAAGGGGTTCTCGTTCCGATTTGCTCTCTATAAATTGAGCAAATTCCGAATTTCTGGATATATGTTATGACCACAACCTGCTCAAAAGTTGTATATTTTACATATGTTCAAAATGAGTTATATTGTTTGTAAATACTCTTATTGATCAAGTATAACGAAGTTCGTGTTTTAACCTATGCAATAAACAAATTTTTGCGAATCCGTCAAACTCAGAATGACAATTCCGATTTACCGTGGATGAAAGCATGCCAATCTCGTAACGCTATATCATTTGCATCCCAAGTTTTCAGTCTTAAGATAGGGCTATCCCGAAGTTAGTTGCCGGGAATTGCAAATATTTTACGAAAGGATATGGAGTAAATGAACATGAGACCATAACACATATGTTCACTCCAACTGCAATAATTTTAATGAGCTGTATGGCCATTTCGGAAATTAATTCCTCATCAGCAGCATGTCTTACTTGTAACGAAACAATAGATCGAATTTGTTTTACACCTCGAAATTCTCCGGATCCGAGTCCATTGCTAAAGATATTTCTACGCAGAAGATGAATATTTTGCAATGCAAAGTAAGTTCTTTCATAGCTGTATAAAATAAACTAAACACATAATTATACTCAACAAAAAAAAGATTAGCAACACATTTTCAACCGTTTTAAATTTTAACAAAAATGCTTAAGTGCTGATTAATCCTGATCTTGGCTAAAAATAACCGATATTTGCTTTAATTCAACCATAAAAAAATTCTTCATTTTGTCAGAATGGGTGTACAATATAACATGGACTTTTTTCCCGTAGGCGATTTTCATCTTTTGCAAAAAAAGTGCAAAGATCACTTCGTGATCACCGTTATATAACCAGTTCTGGTAATCAAAAACATTTTGTTGGCTTTCGTTGCATAAAAATGAAAAATTTGACATTTTTGCATATCCCCCTTTTTCAATGTTTTTCTTTTTGGGTCGAGTTAGCTTAAAATTAATGCAATATTCAGAATTTATGGACAGACGTAATGCTAATGATTAGTCGAACTCAAATCAAGCTCACAAATGTTAAATTTAATTTAATAATTGAGATTTGGTTACCTGAAAAATAGACCCTTTTTATTCACACAAATTGTTGCTAAACTTTTTGTGTTCAGTATACAAACTAAACACCCCAAAGCAAAGAGAAAAAAAGCCAGCACAAAAATAAGGTAACTGCACATGTATATCAGTTACTACTTCGATACTAGAAGGGGTCGGCCCCTTTTCGGGATGTCGGGATAATATGCTTTTAAGCCCGGGATTTCGGGAAATAAATTCACCATGAATCGGGATTTCATCAGTCTCTAAGTTTCTTTGTAGTTCGGGATTACGGGATTTAGAAAAATAAAATAAAACCGGGATTCCAATATGAGACCCCTCCGCACTTTGATACTAGATTCAAAATACCTTTGGACCCAATTTGAAGGGGGTGGACATAGTAAAGAGAGACAGTAAGAAAGGAGATATGGGCGAGATAAAGGAGACCGAATGGGGCGGGAGTAAGGAGAAAGGCACCCACCTGTCCATCAGCTCAAATTTACGGTGACTTCGGTACTACACTTAACACAATTGTGATAGTAAATACTGAAGTTACAAAAGCTTTGGCACAAAATTAAGATGAACTATAAAGGTACCAATTAAACTGACAGTAATTTCCGAAGTACAATAACTTTAATACTAATTAAATTTACAAAAATGTCCGATCTAAATTAATGGTAATTTCCGAACTGCATTTGTAACTTCGTTACTAGATTACAGTAATTCGGTACAGAAAGGGGATGGCAAGACCATTTTTGGGATGCTGGGATTAACCATTTGTAACTTCGGGAAATCGGATGGTTTTTTTAGAGGCCGGGAATTCGGGATAAAATTGTGATCGGGACAAAGAAGGAGTCATTTTTAGACCCGTGAAATCGTGATTTTATGGTAATTCTATTAACGGGACTGGCAATTTTTTTTTTTAAATACGATCTTCCGGGGCACTTTTCGCAAAAAATGTCCGGGATTTCGGGATTTGCTCATTTTAATAACGGGAAATCGAGGAGAAATCGCCTCCCACAAAACGTACTATAGTTATATACAGTACTAAAATTACAGAAACTTCAGTGGGACTGTAACTTCTGTACGAAATGTACAATCACTTCGATACTAAACTTACAGTAACTTTTGACTTTTGGTATTAAATTCAACGTAACATCGGTAGAACATGCCGAATTTACAGATATACTTAGCTGCAAAATTTACAAAAACTATATATGGAACTAAAATTACAGGACGGTTTAAGTACTAGATTTAAACAGTAATATCCGAAATGAATTGACAGTATTTACAGTAACTTTGGTTCTTAATTTACAGTAATTTCGATATTTATTGATACATTCATTTTTGTTTTTATTTCTCTTGTTTATATTTCCGGTTTTTTTTTATTCACTCAAACCTTTTTTAATCTTATAAATGAGGATTCAAAGCTAGAATTAGCAAGGACTTTTATTACAACTGGTTATTGAAAATTACGCACTATTTCATAAATTTCTGTTATTCTCCCTCGTGTCTATCTGTATCGACCAATACGATACTGTATGAATAAATGAACACCGTAATGAACCTGACATTTCAAAGTATATAACAGCACTAACAGTTCCAAAATTTTTCACCGGTCTTATTATACTGTCTGGACAATTTCTAAAATATCTAGACTGACCATTTATACATTTCTATCGAAAACAGACCCATCACGAAAACATGGATCTCGATAACATTCCGACGCCGTCCATTTTTCAATCATGACGTTACTAACGAGGCACGTCATTACTCCCGCAATCCGCTAGAGGTGTTGAATTACGTACACTTCGCCTTAAATTAAAACCTAAATATACAAGAAATATTAGGCCCAAATTATCAACATCGCTAAAGGAGTAAACTCCGAACTTTTGGTCCTCTTCTCTCTTGTATATTTATTTTAGATTCTAATTTTATTTCGTATTTTTATTTCGCTGTTCTCCATGTCCGACAGCTACACAAACATTCTTTCTCTTTCTATTTTTATATGTATGCTTAAAATCTCGCTTTCATGTACTCTAGATGTCAAGATTTCTTCTGCCTCAAGTTTAGGCGTGTGTCCGTGTGGAAAAGCAGCATTTATCCAAGAGAGTATAGATTGATTAACTCCATATCTTTTTTGCTGCTGATTGATTTATTTTAATCAATGATTCCGAAATTAATCATGAATTTTCTAAAACGTCTTATCATGTGGTCATGAACTATGCAAATAATGGTTGAAACGGCCTGTAAATGAAAGCATTTTATTAGTAAAGTTATATTGTATCTTTGAAGAAAAAAGGTTTCAAGTGTTACAAAGCAAATTCCAAAACAAAACTGGCCTGAAATGTTGTGTTGAACTGTTTGAAGAATATAACCTCCAAGAGGAGGTACCAATTTAAATTGCATCTTAGCTGCAGGATTAGTGAGTAACTCTGCTATTCTTTTGACCATTCCATCAGTTTCAACCAAGATCATGGCTACTGAAATAACTAGTCAATTCTAGTAAGTGGTGAAGAATCTGCTTACACACGTCTCTAAATATGACAATCTGAAATAATAATATATTGATATACAGGTTGATATAAATTATAATGTTAATGTGTCATTTGAAATAAATGAATGGTTTTAATTCAAAAATAAAAGAAAATTATATACCTTGTCGTTGAGTACGTAAGAATCTTCTGTAAAGTCCAGGAATTCTCGTTATGTTTCCTACCTCTTTGAACTACAAAATTAATTCTAAATAAATTAAGCATTGTGCATTTTACATGAATTTTCATTTGGGAAGTGAAAGAAATTGCTGTAAGCATGCTCACCTATTTTTGCAATGGAAGTAAATATCAGGCATCGTTTCAAAAATTCCGTCTCATACGGTCATTTAAAAAGTAAATATCAGTCCCTTGCGGAAAATTTGAAGTTTAGGTCCGAAATCGAGATTCTTTCTTTACTTAATACTGGGATGATCATTTCTTTTAACTGTCTACGACCTTTCAATGGCAATTGCTGTTGGATTGCTACCTGACATTACCACAATGTAGGGGGAGGTTTGACTAGCCATAAAACCGGTTTAACCCAACATTCGCAGGACCATAGGGTCTGTAAGTCTCGTTCAATTTTTGAACTTCCAGACACATAATTGTACCCGGAAGTTGCATTTTTATCATAAAAATATGAAGTTCCAAGCACACATTTTGACGTCACAAAGCTGCAACGTCATGTTTTGGCGGGACGCGTTTTCAAATCGCAATTTATCGTGAATTCTCGGTGGTCACATGACGAGACTTACAGACCCTATTGCGGTCGACAATTTTGCCGGCGGTTTCCACCTGATTTGTTTTTTGTTTTTTTGTTTCTTAATCCTTTGGATGACCTGGGTTATATTGTGCGTTTGTATGAGTGCTGTTGAGCAATTTTGCTGCCAGGAAACATTTTGGAACATATAGTTCAGTAAAAATGATCCGTGAGCTAATAAGAAAATGGAAATGCATTCGGCAACAAAATTGCAACTCATTGTCATAACAAATATTTTATAATACTTTATCCTTATGGAACAAATATTATGAAGGAATTAATAGCACATGACACTTTAATATAAATTGAAAAATGTTGAAAACAAAGATTGTATTTGATGTGCCAATCTTACTTTCAAGATAGGAATTCTGATACACAAATTCGTTTTGGGGGCTTTAATGTTAGCAATCAAAACACAGATATCTCTTGTTATCAAGTATGAGGAGCTTTGAACCCTGTTTTCATTATATTTATTTTAATACTATTTTAATACAATTATTTGTTCTCTATCAGTTTTACACCTATTTCGGTTTATGGACTTCCAAATATTTTGATTTTATCTGCACTGAAGAGACATAAGTTGTCGAAATGCGCATATGCAGAACCTAAATTCACAGTCACCTTGGTATTTTATCATTTGTCACCACTGGGCCGATGCCACTGCTGGTGGACTGTTAGTTTCCGAGGGTATTCACCAACCCAGTAGCCAGTACTTCGGTGCTGGAGCGAAAACCGAATTTATTTAGAAACATGCAATATCTAAATTTCAGTAAATTTTGCTTAAAACTAAGGAGTATCTCCCTCTTGCATAGCTCTGTCCTTAGCTGATTTTGGCTTTTCTATTTAGATCTTCTTGGTTATTTGTTCTCTATCAGTTTTACACCTATTCCGGTCTGAGGACTTCCAAATATTTTGATTTTATCTGCACCGAAGAGACATAAGTTGTCGAAATGCGCATATGCAGAACCTAAATTCACAGTAACCTCGGTATTTTGTTATTTGTTACCACTGGGCCGATGCCACTGCTGGTGGACTGTTAGTCCCCGAGGGTATTCACCAACCCAGTAGCCAGTACTTCGGTGCTGGCCCGAAAACCGAATTACATAGAAGCATGCAATATCTAAATTTTAGTAAATTTTGCTTAAAACCAAGGAGTATCTCCCTCTTGCATAGCTCTGTCCTTAGCTGATTTTGGCTTTTCTATTTAGATCTTCTTGGTTATTTGTTTTCTATCAGTTTTACACCTATTTAGGTTTATGGACTTCCAAATATTTTGATTTTATCTGTACTGAAGAGACATAAGTTGTCGAAATGCGCATATGCAGAACCTAAATTCACAGTAACCTCGGTATTTTGTTATTTAATACAATGATGACTTTAACAACAAGTTATACCAACTAAGAAACTGAACCCTCCTTTTAGATACTGTATACAGGCAATATGATTTTTGAAGATAATTAAATGAAACAGAAAATTGGTAATAAGAAAGGAATGTCAATGAAAATGAAATACGTCAAAAAGAAAGGAAAAAGAGAAAATAAAAGTAATGTTTCCTGGCAATTTGAAAATCGTTTTGTTTGATTGGTGAAATGTTGAATCCATGCAAAGTTGTCATTGGCAAATTATATGGTTTCGACATTTAGACAAAAGTTATCGAAGTTGTCGAGGCATTCGTTGTCTAATTGGCCATGCTGGTATATAGACTGTTAGTACCCAGGGGTATACATCAACCCGGTAGCCAGTTTTTTCGCCGTTGGCTCATAGACCAATTTTATTTGGAAACTTGCAATATCGAAATTAAGGAAACTTTTGTTCAAAAACCAAGGCGCATCTCCCTCTCACATAGTTCTGTCCTAAGCTGATTTTGGCTTTTCTGTTTAGATCATATTAGTAATTTGTCCTCTGTCAGCTGTTACACATAATTCGGTTCACGAATGTCCAAATGTATTGATTTGATCTGCACCGAAGAGATGGCCATATGCAGAAACTAATTCAAAGTAACTTCGATATTGTGCTTTTTATTACCATTGGGTCGATGCAAATTCTATTTATGCTGTAAGTCCCCGCGGGTATTTACCAACCCAGTAGCCAGTTTTTGGTGTTGGCCCTAAAACCGACTCTATTTTAGGGACATTTAGAGTCGATTTCTCATTTTAAACATCCATTCCATACTTCACATACTTGAACTTACTATGGGGTATGGGCAAAGCTCATTGTTGAAGGCCTCACGGTGACTTCAAGATGAAGACCAGTTGTTCCATTGCCTTTTACCATGTATTTGTAGAGATTTTTGTCTCATGTTTATTTACTCCATATCCCTTCATAGCTTATTTCGGATGCGTATTCATGAATGGTCTAATGAATGAAACGAAAATATTGAACAAACTTTTTTATGAGAGAGTATATTCTAATTTCCGTAGTAAATTGATTTGTTTCATTCCTGATTTCGTTTTATTGTCAATATGAGCTGTCCAATACATGAGAAGAAACAGTAATTCCCAATATTTATGACACTTGATAATTCAAATTTTCATTGTTGAATTTTACAATATTTCACAATGAATAAAATAAAGTAAGATAAAATTTTTATAAGTCGCCCTGACGAGGTTTTGGGACAGTTGTTACATTTCTTCTTATTGAAACCTTTGTTTCTAATTCTTTCAAGTCACACAGACAAAGTTTGCTGACGTACTGTATGACTGAGAACTTTTTTGTACAATAAGTGCTTATACGGGTAACCGAAATGTACAGAAGCTATTAAAACACTTGAATCTACAGTCAGTTTGGGTCATTTTTTCATTTGTATTTTTTTATCAACGTTTTAGAAGGATAGAATGATCGGTATGATAAGTTTTAATCAAGAAGTAGCATCGCTGTCTTGAACAGTCATTTTTGAAGGGAACACCGAAGGCCCAATGTAAAACACAATGTTCTTTGCTTTCGGTCAACTTTAATGAGATGCAGTTGTTCAAAAACTCTTTTTTTCAAATTAAATGTGGTTGTTTGGACAAGCTGTTTGTTTTAATCAGTTTCATGAATTATTTATTCTCCTAAATGGAAATCTTGTAAAAATAGCAGTTTCAATAATGTACCGTTTTTGTTTACATGGACATTGCATCAATTTAGTGAATTTTTTTACCTGTCGAACAATAAGCTTCATGGCATTTTAATGTATCAATATTTATAATAATTAGCTAATAAGTACATTTATGATAAAGTCGCTGAACCGATTATCTATAATTAAGCCCATACAACCGTGTCAAAATAAAGTTAAAGAATTCAGAACGTACATGCTATTATACATATGAATTCAACATAGTACATTTAAACATTTCTTTATTGTACCTGCGAACCTGAAAAAGTTATATGTTTATGAAATATTGATTCGGTTCAAAATTTAAATGAGGTTGTGAAATCGATTTCTATCCCAGTATCTAATGCAAACAACCACACAGAGCTCTGTATGAAACTGGCACAGATGAATAAACATGGTGGATAAATTACCTACTATTAAACAAAAGGTAAGTCAGTGTTCTGTTTCAATATCTGCATGAAGTCACGGCATTTTTATTAAATTATATATTTTTTATTATTTTAAGGTATTTGCGTGCATATAATGTCACAATTACTTGTTTACAAATTCTGAATGCACCTTGAGATTACTTAGGCCTGACCATGGCATAGATAATGTTGACTTGAGCAACAATTTAAGAATCTTGAATTTGATTAAATCTTATGTCCACTAAGTTTCAAAAGATTTTTTTATCACAACCTACCAAGTAAGACCAACCAAATTGAAAGGAAAAACAAGACCTATCTTTATTAGAGTGGAAAATCTAGTGACCATGGTCATACCACCGCGTCAATATATTTTTATTTTTGTTCCGGGTCGTTGTTGACTTACAAATGATTTATCAAATATTTCAGTGACGAGTTCAAGAGGATCCCGATGCTTTGTTACTCTCTAAAGTCTTACTATTTCAGACGTATTCACCCTCTCAAAGTCTTGAATAACTGCATAAATCAATGGACATTAAACTACTATTTGTACAGGTAGTCTGACATACAGAGAATATTATTTCCCAGAAAAGTAGCTTTTTTTCTTCAGAGCACGGCACCAGCAGCCCCAAATGTACGATTCCCTCTTGTTTTCGAGGAGTCCAATCATTGAATAATATCAATACCTAATATAAGAAAGGAAATAAATTGAAATTATACAATCATGTAGTTTTGATTTTGATAAACGAGGATCACAAATAACGGTTCCAGTGTCGATATTTTGTCCGTTGCCATTGATCAGTGTTGCTTTTCTTGACCAGTCCAGATAAGAAGTATCCCAGTGGTAAGGTCTAGCTATTTGCCAATAATTCAGATAACAACAAGAGCAAATGACGTTTTAATAAGACTAAAATTCTACAGGACAGATTTATTTTGTACCAAGGTCAACAATCGAAAGAAAAAATAATAATTTTCTGAAGCTTTAAATTACATAAAGAGGACTTAGTCTCAGCCAGATGCATTTGAATGATTCAAAATAGTTTACCTACGAAATAACTAGAGTATAAATTATAAATATTTTTACATAGTAATTGGTTAGTTCACCTTTGGAAATCGTTCTTCAACTATCCCCAACATAAAGTTTAGTTGTAAAATATCTATAGATGAAGCAATACATTACGACAGAACTTTATGTAATACGTATATGATGTTTGAGGTAATCTATGCCTGTCAATATGTACCAAAGTATAGGGTCGTTGGAAATTTTTATACAATGTCTTTACGATCCAAGGCTTTTTATCTATTTGATATACGAAATGCCTTGGCCATTTTCATATCGATTGACGGTGAACTTGAATAACCTATTTCATAGACATGTACACTGAAAATAGACATATTTTCCCCTGTTTGTTTTAATTTTTTATCAGTTTTGCATTTGAAACATTCTTAGCTTTGAGAAGAGAATCATACATCACTTTCTTGACGGCGACGTTCCTCTAGCTCCATCCTGTGGGTGTGCATATCTTCACTGGAACGATTCGCATGCATTTGTTCTACTTATGAAGACTAGGTAACATATTTCATAATTTATGACATGCTTACCCTTCCGGAGCACCTGATGTCACTCCGTTTTTGAGAGTTCACACTGTTAGTGCTTTAGTTTTTTGTGCTGTATATATAGTGGTTGTGTGTTTTGTGGGCATGTAATGTCTGTGGTCTTCCGTCTTCTTGTGTTCTTGATTTTGCCTTGTCTCTGGACTTTGATTTATGTAATCTTGTGCTTTGTTCCTTCCGTATTCTACTACCGTTGTTATGAACATTTGATATCTAAATATGATGCGACTTGCAAGCAGCTTATTACAAAGGCCATTTCTCATTCTAGTTTTTACGGAAATGTTAAAAAATGCCATAAACTGATACGTACCCTGCATACCTTATTGACAACATATTCTTCATGAATACGTCATAGCTTGGGATCCAGTGACCTGAAGATTTTACACATATACTGGCCTGTTTGATACTGCCCATGTCTATATATAGAGCATGATGAATCTCTAACAAAGCTTTCGGGAGGTTTTGAGTTTGATTTTTCATCCCTAGTGCGACACTGTTTTACAAGCAAACTTTGTTTCTTGAGCTAATCGGCAGTTTAGCGGTGGACACTGAACCATTCACTAAATTACATGTATGTTTACATGTATGTTTTGATCTATTCCTTTTGCTTTTCAGACTATGGTTTTAGAATTAGTGGTCTACCAGTATTGGGTTTTATTCGCCTATTTCATAAGGAAACCGGACAGAGAAAGGGGAGATTTGGGTACCGACGAACCGGTTAATCCCTACCGGTAGCTTTTTCTTGCGCCGATAGAAAGTCCGGCTATTCCGAGTTCATATCGTTATTTATGTTTGTCTTTTATATTTCATATTTATTGGTGTTTTCTTAGTGCAGTTCCCTTGTAAATTGTGGTCAGTGGTGGTAATTTTCAGCCATTGTAGATGTTCACTGTTTTCATTTCTCAATTATTATAGTATAACTAATTGACCGTCGTGAATATCAATAAAAATGTCACGAGTGCTGAACAACGCAGAAGGATTAAACGAGTTGCGGAACTTTGTTCCGCAACGAGTTTAATCCACTGCGTTGATCGACACTCGTAACATTTTTATTGATATTGCAAAGACATTGGCAACATAACATTTCCAACATCTATACGTACATTTGCAGTGCAATGTCTACATTTAATGCAATGCCTGTATTTTTCATTTCTTTCTTATCACTTTTTTTCAGGTGAAAAAAGTTTACATCAAAACACATTTCCTGAAAATTGGAGAAATAGACACTGTAAAAGAAAAGTTCACTGCTGATATATTTATACAAGCAAGATGGCGTGAAAAACAGCTTGATTACAAAGTAAGCGTGATATCTTGTTTCCAGGCACAGGTATTTATGTGAACTGATGACTAAAGTTGCGGCTTGGGGTATTTCCTAATAAAATATCAGGATATTCATTAAAAAAATACATGATTGTTCAGGAAAAGGGGGAGGGGGTACCAACCCCCGGAACCCCCCTCTGGATCCACCAATGACTACTTTTGCAACAGATGAAAGAATTTTTGTTGCTGCTATACTATTTTTATTCAAAACATGGATAGGTGGCGCTTGTCATATTTAGTCTAAAAAACAACAAATACCGAAATGGCAGTTATGTTTGGCATATCCTTATTTCGACAACTTATGTCTTCCCAAGAGAATAAAAATTAAGACATTTGGAAGTATGAAAAAACAAACCATGTGTTTTTATACAAAATAAACGGAGTAAGATAAGACAGTACACACTAAAATTAAAAACGTAAAACGAAAACAATGAAAAGATAAATTTTTGCCGACTCGCTAAAATTTCTTTCAATAATCATTTGAACAATAAGAAATAGTAATTTCGATAGAGCGGATATCATTGTCAATACATGTGTGTGTTCTTTATATATTTTTTTCTGTTTTTAATTAGAGGCAGAAGCAGGTAGGTTATTATTGTTTATTAAATGAGTTACACATACTTTTTCCCCACGACTTTGTCATTTTATGGTTGTTTTGAATTCTCTTGTGCCAAGTGTACGAAGTAACTATCTAGTAATAATATCTACATACGAAAGTCAGTTTGTCTGTTAGCCTTTCACACGTGTTATGTCTTTACACTCTACATTAACATTTTCTTTTACGGCAATGAAACAAAAATCACTTGAATTGTCTTGTAACTTAACATTCACAACTGCAGCCATCTATGTAACCATTAGTCACCAACTACAGATACATTAAATAAAGAATATTTCAGCTGTGCAATGGACAAGAGCTACACGCAAGACTTACAATATATTTGTTTCCTCTGAAGAAATGTAGAAACCTAAAAATCATAACAAAATCCAAGTACTTTATCAAAAATGAACTAGTCATATTGCACTTCAATGCTCAGCACTTTGTTTTAGAATTAAAAATAAAACGTCTGCTGCTTCAGAATACAATAAACCGACTTACTAGGAAAAAGTCACACCTTGGAAGAATAGGGCGTTTTCACGACCTAGTTTGTGAAGATAATTACTGGGTCAAGCTCTTTATTGTGTCTATTGAATTACTGTATCAAGCTCTTTACTGTGTCCTCGTTCATTTTGAATTACACTTGCTCAAATTTCAGTGTTCGACATGCTGCGGTCGTATCATGCTGCGCTCGGCGTAGCCCTTTATTTCATCCATGTCTTCAAAATCGACATAGATTGACAACGTGAAAATTCAATTTATGACAAAACGGATATTTCAAATATCCTATAATTTTGAATTTCCAATTAATGAACTTTCCCTACAAACAGCGTAGTCGTATCTCATCTGTAAAAAACTTAATCATTCTGCAACAACAATTATACATTATTCACCAGAAAATTTCTGCATTCCTACGGAAGTGTATTTATGCTACTCAAAGAAACCAGAGGCTCCCAGGGGCCTGTATCGCTCACCTGGCTTTCAGTTGCCACAATCAAGGTAACAATGTAAGTTATACAGTTGATCACCAGTTTCTCAAACTTTCGTAGGTCGAACACCACCAAAATCTTGAACTGTTTTTAAAGTCTGATCATGTTCTTTGTTGGGCTTTTTTGATAAAAAATGTTCTTGCTAAGGACCACTTTCGACACCAGTTTTGAAGTCGAGACGTCATTTTGTAAATGGCAGTCAACAAACAATTTTAAACATTGGATTTGAAGTCGCAACATCAATATCTATTTGGAAATCAAATTTCTTTGAAATCGGACGATGTTGAATTTTCCCGCCTTTTTTGGCGGCCATTTAGAAAATGGCGGTCAACGAATAATTTTCAACATCGGTATTGAAGTTGCAACATCAATATCTACATGGAAACCAAATTTCATTGAAATCGGACAATGTTGAATTTTCCCGCCTTTTTTGGCGGCCATTTTGAAAATGGCGGTCAAGGAACAATTTCAACATCAGTTTTGAAGTCGCCCCAGCATTGCAAACATTTCATCAATTTACACTTAACCTTCATCTTCTATAGTTATGGAAATAATAGATGAAAAATACAAAAATTTTAAAAAAATCGGTGAAAAAAAGGGCAATAACCCCTACAAGGGTTTATGGATTTTCTTCAAAATTTCAGGCTGGGTAGATCTTGATATGCTGAACATTTTTGCAATTTACACTTGACCTCTATCTGTTACAGTTTTTGAAATAAAAATTAAAAATGCAAAAATTTTGAAAATTTCACGGAAAAAGGGCTATAACTCCCAGACGGGTTTTCAGATTTTCTTCAAAATTGCACAGTTGGTAGATCTCATCATGCTGATCATTTTTATTCCGTCATATTTTTGATATCTATAACGGTTTTTGAGTAATTTTTAAAAAAAAAAGCAATTTACACCCCCC